>VZQC01009113.1:4420714-4625714 GCA_009823505.1 Rhizomys pruinosus
CTTCTTTCATTTCTTTGAAAATACCTTATAATCATTCATTTGATCTGTCTACCTAGGATTTCACCTAACTCACTCTCACTGGATAAAATTACTGCAGGATTAGTAAGTTTTTGGAAGAGTTATGGTGTCTTAGTTTTCATGTTTCTTATGTTGCTGAGTTGAGATTTATACAACTGGGGTTATTTTAATTTCTTGGCATTAAAAAAAATCAGGGACTAGGGAGACAGCTCAGTGCTTAAGAACACTGGCTATTTTGCAGAGGACAGTTCCCTGTACCCGCATGGTAGCTAAAATCCCTCTATAACTCCTGTTTCAGGGGATTCAACATCCTCTTCTGGACCCCATGAGCATTGCATTCATATTGTACTCTTACATACATGGAGGCAGCACACAAGAAAATAAAAATAAGTGTTTTAAAAAGTCAGCTGTGGGGCTGGAGAGATGGCCTAGTGGTTAAGAGCGCCAACCGCTCTTGCAGAGGACCCGGGTTCGATCACCAGCACCCACATGGCAGCTAAGAACTGTCTGTAACTCCAATTCCAGGAGAACTCCAGTTCCAGGGGAGTCCGAGACCCTCTTCTGACCTCCGCGGCATTGCACTACACGGGTGCACAGACCTACACGCAAACAGTACATTCATACACATAAATAAATAAAATAAAAAATTTAAAAAAGTCAGCTGTATTCTTTTAGTTGAAGTATTTTCAATCATCAAGCGGGACTTGGATGCAGTAGAGTTGAGATGCATACTTCTTAGAATAGTTCCCTAGTGCAGGAGTTCAGGTGTCTGATGCTAATCTTATGTTATTCCCAGAGTGGAATAGTAAATGTAAAACAGCCACAGCTGCTGAATGCTAATCACTCTTCAAATGCTGAGCTGGTCAGTATTAACAACAGTGGCCCCTTTGGCTTCAATAACTGTTAAGGATTGTATATTAACTAAAAAAAGGAAAGTTGGGATACAGTTAGTGTTTAGAGATTGTTGAAGCTACAGAAGCTTATAATCATGAAGTAAAATGAAGAGGGCATAAGGATGAGGGAAAGGAGGAAACAGAAGAAGGAGGGGAAGTATGTGAGATATGTGTGAAACACAGAGAAAGAATGCTTTGTAGTGGCCATGGTGAAGAGACACAGCAATTGAAACTACTGAGCAATGCAGGAGACATGGTTGTAAGTCCTTCCCTGGTAGTTCCCTAGGAGCCCAGCAGTCCATCATGGTCTCTTCTGGTCAAGCAGGTTGAAGTCTCGTGTATGTGAGGAGCAGCACATCTCTGGTAGTTTCTGAGGCTGCCCCTCCAGCAGCTTAATTCTGCCATGTTGTGCTGATTCCAGAGGGCTTGAAGCTGGGCTCTGATTCTCAGCTCTTCTGCCTGCTTTCCCGTAGAGATCTAACCTGGCTTACAGACCTTATCTCTTGTAAGATGAAAGCTTACTGTGTTTTATCTTGACTTGTTTTCTCTTTCAGTGGTGAGGCTTCTATCTGACATTTTATTTGGAAGTTTGAAGAATGCATCTTATACAGGACTGTGCATGTTTTGTAGGTGTTAGCCTGATACCTTAGTACAAAGTTCTTATCAAAATTTCTACAAACATCAACTCTTGATGCTTAGATCTACTAGTTGGAGTCAGTTCACACCAGTTCAGAAGAAGTAATTGGTAGATCTCTTTTCAACTCTGACATCCTGCTGGTATTTTGAAATCAGCCATAGTGTGACATTTATACCACAGAAATAGGCTAATCAGTGCCAGACAGAGGACAGTCAGTCCTCCTTGTATCTCAGCCAGTGCTGACCACCTATGAAGGCAACAGTTTACATCCCTGGCTTCAGTAAGAACTACAAAAAAGATGTAAAATTTTTTCTTTCTTTCTTTCTTTCTTTCTTTCTTTCTTTCTTTCTTTCTTTCTTTCTTTCTTTCTTTCTTTCTTTCTTCTTTCTCTTTCTCCCTCCCTCCCTCTCCCTCTTTCTTTCTCTTTCTTCTTTCTTTCTTTCTTTCTTTCTTTCTTTCTTTCTTTCTTTCTTTCTTTCTTATTATTTGTTTTGCTCTTTTTGAGACAGGGTCTCCCTCTAGTCCTAGCTATCCTGGAACTCACCTGATGGCAATTTATGAAGAAGCCCACATTGGTCAATGTGCAGCAAATAAGACACTTGGGAGCGACCGAGCCTAAACAGGAAGGACATCTATATCTCACCCTCTCTACCCAAGACTCAGGGTCATTGTGGAAGAGAGTGGGGAAAGACTGTAAGAACCAGAGATCATGGATGAATACAAAGAACCCATGTGGTCTGGACACAATAGGGGAATTGCTTATGTGAACCCACAGTACTTGTGACAGCATGCATAGGACCTCAGCAGACCCAAGCCAGACAACATCAGCATGAAGGTGGACACTGAGAGAGGGAGAGTCAGTTTTCATTATGGTGTGAAGCTGGTGAGGTTGACCAGGCAGGCTCCAGGGATGGACCTGCACCCAAGTGTACTTGACCAATAAAAGCAAGATTTGATAAACATTAAAAAGTAATAGAGGACATGAAGTGATGGGGGTAAGGAGGTAGGTGGTCTGAGAGGAAATGGAGGAGGGGTCCGAATATGATCAGAATACGCTGCATGAAATTCTCAAAGAATCATTAAAAATTTTATATACAAAACCAGAAAAAATAAAAAAGTTTCTGTTTTTGGCATTCTGTCCTCATTGACTTTCATGTATTTAACGTGATTCCATTGTCAGATCACCATTCCTTTCATGTCTCCTTGCTCTATCATTGGACAGAAAAAAACTCTTAAAATTTTCTCCCTGGTTTTCTGCATATAGTTTATCAAGAACCCATGTTTGAGTACATTTTAAATACTTAATTGGAGTGTGTGTGTGTGTGTGTGTGTGTGTGTGCGTGTGTGTGTGGTGTGTGGTGTGTGTGTGGTGTGTGTGTGTGTGTGTGTGTTCCTGTGAAGGCCAGAAGTCAACCTTGGGTGTCTCTCCTCCGGTGCTGTTCTTTTGAGTTAGGATCTCTTAAGGCTGCCCCAGCGCTTGGCTTTTTGACATGGGTTCTGGGCGTTGAACTCAGATCCTCATTTTGTCACGGCAAGCATTCAGACTGCACTATCTCTGCAGCCTTCAAATAAAAAGATATTTACTATTATCTTTTTATTGGCCTTGAAGGAATTAGCTTTCATGATGCTAGTTTTCAAATGAAATTTGTTTTTGTTATTTCTCTCCTCTCTCCTTCCCTACCTCCTGTCCCTTTCTTCTTCCCCAGGTCACTTTTATGTCACATGTGACCTTTCTCTTTCCACTTCCTTCCTCAACACTGACTATCCTCTTGTGGTCTTTTATATAGTACATACTTAAATCTTAAGCATATGGATACATTCATACCAATATCTTTTTAATAGATTCACTGCATTAGCTGACCTTCTTCCTCAATAAAATGCATCTGACCAGTGCCGAAGTCCTGGCAAATGTAAATGCCCAATACCTCATGTTCTTTGACCAGTGATATCTAAAAGAACTTTCTGGAATGATGGCAATGTTCTATACCTTCACCGTCCAGTTTGGAAACACTATCTTCACGTGGTTTCACATACCCAAGGGTGTTTAGTGAGAGCAAAGTGAACTTTGCATGTTGTTTCACGTTAGTGTGAACAGCTCTATGTTCTCAGCGGCCATGGTGAACATCATAATGCCTGCACATCCACACAGCCTTTAGTTGGTTCTTCATTCATCAGGATTCACTGATTTGTGCTCATATCTCTTTGTACCTTTGTACTTCTTACTGAACTGCATATTTTACCTAACCAATATGAAAACCAGTGACATACAAGGGTGACTAAACACTTCTGATTAGTTCCTAGAAACGTTATTGTTAGATATATAATGTACAAGCAAGTTTGGAAAAGTTCTAAAATGCATCAATTCCTCTGCTTTTTGATCACTCAGCAAATGCGTTTAGATTTTCATTGCACGGGGGGGGGGGGCTGGAGAGATGGCCTAGAGGTTAAGAGCTCTGACTGCTCTTGCAGAGGACCCGGGTTCGATCCCCAGCACCCACATGGTGGCTGAGAATTGTCTTCAACTCCAGTTCCAGGGGAATCTGACACCCTCTTCTGACCTCTGAGGCATTGCACGGCACGGGTGCACCAACCTACTTGTAGACAGTACACTCATACACGCAAAAAATAAATAAAATAAAATAAAAGTAAATAGATTTTCATTGCACTTAAAACAATTCAATTACACTTATGTATCCTGGACTTACACAGGGTGGGTGAGGTTTGTGGAAGTAAGAAAACACATGACTTTAGTCAGCTGATCTATTTTTAACAATAAGGCTGTGAACGTTATTTATTTATTTATTTATTTATTTATTTATTTATTTATTTATTGTCTTTTTGAGACATGGTCTCCCTTTAGTCCCAGCTGGCCTGGAGCTTGCTATGTAGATCAGGCTGGCCTTGAACTCACAGAGATCTGCCTACGTCTGCCTCCCGAGTGCTGGGATTAAAGGTGTGTGCCACCATGCCTGGCTTCTGCACTTTATTTAAAAAAAAAAACAAATCTGTATGTGCGTGGTTTAAAAGCAATTATATTTATATATAAAATTGTGTTTTCAAGTGACTGGTCTGTCATCAGAGAGGGCTTCTCCGTATTTCCATGGATGTACATTCTATTCAGAAGGCGTTTCCTTTCATTGTATTTTTCTCACCATTATTGCTCATATTTGCTCCTGGCTTTGGCAGGGATCCTGGAAGGAATGTTGTAAGACACATTTAGAGTCCAACTCTTTAACCTCCTAATGTGTTTCAACCCTCTGAATTATGAACCAGACAGACAATTCTCACTCCAGAACAGAGGATTCATGGAAACAAAACAACTGGTTTTGAAGTATTTGGGGATTGTGAAGAGTGTCAGGGAAGGAAGAGAAAGAGGGGCCAAAGGCTGAGCTGCTGAGCCTGGCAGTAGTCCGTGGCTGCTTAGCAGGGCTTCGTCAACATGGACTTACCAGGAGCACATCACTGTTAGCCCACCTCATTCCGTTTTGTGAAAGATGGGGAAAAAAAAATCCAGTGGTTTTAGCAACAATGCTTTCAGTATTTCAGTTCCTTGCTCAGTGCCTCCACAGCAGGCCCTAATTGAAGTGCTTGACATGGAAGCAAGCCTTGTGGCATCCAATGAAATGGGCACCATTTGTATTCTTACCTCTGCCATGATTAAACTGAGGTACAGGGAAGTAAAGCTTGAAGGCAGGATCTGAGCCCTTATTTCATCAGACCTCCAGAAGGAATTTGAAGACAAAGATTTTTGAAGGATCTTGAAAGTTTCCTTTTCTTTTTGAAGCAAACATGAAGAAGTATGGGCTGCATGATCCATGATTCTGTCGCTGAAATTTGTCTGACTAAACGATACAATTTTGAAAGTTGCCAACCCCAGAACTAATCCCCATACTCAGGCCAAGGTGAAAGCATTCACTGATATGACCTAAGAATATTCTTTATTTTCTATTTATTTGTCTTTGACACTAGTGAATAGGAATATATCTTTATTGTAGAACTCCTGATCATCATAAATTTAATAGGGAAAGCCTGAAAATCCCTCTTTATCTCTCTTATAACTGTATTTATAAATATCTCTCTCAATGCAAATGGAATATCTATATCTATGTGTAATTCATTGACTTACCCTTCTAATAAACCAATGTGCAATGTGCTTTGGAGTCTCTTGTCTTAAACCTTGAACATTGGAATTTATCATAATGATACTTCTTACGGACCTGTCTTACTTTTCCCAAGAACTTCTATATATCTCAGTCTTCACTGAGAGACAAAAAACATATGATGGTGAGTGTGAACCCTGGATCTTGATTCAGTTTTATCATGGACCAGTCATGCCAACCTAACTTCTCCCTGCTTCAAGTGTCTCATCTAAAAAATGGGGGTGATAGTAATTGCTATCTTAGATGAAAGAGTACAAAGAAGGCCCTAGAACAATGTCTGGCATTCAGTAGGTTCTGTCTGGATACATAGTATTGTTATGAATACAGAAACAGTTAAGACAGTTATTTCCTATGGCTTTCTATTTTGAATAATTCTGCACTGAACATTATTTTTGTGGTACTGGGGATTAAACCCAGGGCCTCACACGTTGCTAGGCAAGTGGTCTACTATTGTGTTATATTGCAAGCTCCTTTTCATTCTTGAGACAGGATCTTTCTTAGTTGCCCAGCATGGCCTTGAACTCCCCCTTTTGTAGCCCAGGCAGGCCCTGAAACTGTGATTGCCCTGTCTCAGCCTTCCCAGTCACCAGGTTTCCAGGTCTGTGCCACCAGGACCAGTGTGCCACAAAGAGCAATATTTATAATTGGGAGCTGCCACATCTGGCTTACTTGGTAGTTTTCCACATTTAGATGCACAAATACTCACTATTATGCTATAATTCAAAATAGTAGCATGTGGTACAGGATGGCCACTTAGGACCAACAAGCTGTCTCATGCACCTGGGGTGCAGAGCAGGCTAGACCTTGCAGGTTCATGTAAGTACTCTCTGTGAGGGTCTCATGACAACCAAATCACCTCACCATTCATTTCTCGGAATGTGTCTCTGCTTCTAGGCTGAGCGAGGCTTGTAGATGGTCCTCCCACTGTGGCTCCTTCCCTGCAGCACAAGGTGCTCCGCCCTGGCTCTGGGGCTGGATGCCTCAGCCGCTCACTCTTTCACTGTGGCCCTATAGCACAGAGCACTATGGTTCCTTCATCTGCTCATTCAACAAGGGCATGGGGGTAATTACCAATTTTGGATGATGGCGAGTAAAGTTACTGTCCATATTTGTTTACAGATTTTTGTCTGAATATAAGCCACCAGCTTATACTATATACTAAATCAAACACCCAGGAGTGAGCTATATGGTAAGCATGTGTTTTAACTTCAAAGGATGAACACATTTTCAAAGCAATAAGCTGCATTCCTGTTCCCTGCAATTTTGGGGTCGGACTGTGGGCATCACAGGGTTCTTGGGGGGGAGTTCAGAGACACAATTTCTGGGGAATATGGGAGATGGAAGGGTGTAAGCAGGGTAGGGGTTAGCAGGACAGGATGATGGGTGGAAGGAGCAGGTGGGGCGGGAATAGCCTGAGCTAAGTGTGGGTGGAAATGTGCAAAGAAACTTGTTGCTTTTTATGTTAATTCAAAATTAAATAAAAAAAAAAGTAGGATAAGAAGCATAATAAGTCGTATCAAGAGTCTAGGAATTTCCTTGGTGATATGGCTGCAGCCATGTACTTCTGAGAAGATGGCAGAGGGAGGTTGAATATTTTATTAGTTACTTTTCTGCTGCTGTGACAAAACACTTATGGCAGACATGATTTATTTTGGCTTAAGTTTCCAGAGGGAGAAAAGCCCATCATGATGGTGGGGCATGGGAGTTGGGGCACAAAGTTGAGAGCTCACATCTTCAACCACAAGTAAGGAGGGAGGGAGGGAGGGAAGGAGGGAGGGAGAGAGAGAGAGAGAGAGAGAGAGAGAGAGAGACTATGAATTCGCAAAGGACCTCAGAATCACACTTCCCTCAGCAAAGGCGAACCGCTTCTAGATTCCATGTCCCGCCCCTGAATGACAGCAGCAACAGGGGACAATATGGTTAACTACCTGAGCCTATGGGGGACTTTTCTTATTCAAACCACCACAAATATACTAAAAACACATCGTATGACATTCTCAAAGAATGGCGGAAAATATCATTTAAAAAAGAAGCCAGCAAGATAGAGTTCAGGTCTACTGCAGAAATTGCATCTCCAAGGATTCTCTTGGTCTTTTACACTTGGGTTTGTTCCTAAGTGGACCAGCCTGGGACTGACTGACTGAGCACATGACAAGTGCCTAGCTTTAGCCATGCCACCGGACTGGTGAACTAGCTGAAAAGCAACAAATCCAACAACAAGGCTTTGTGGTGACGCTACGCAAGGGACAGCTTTGAGGACACCTGTGTTCTCTTAAGGGAGCAGCAGCAGTTTGATGCAGATGAGGCATTCTCACATGGAAAACACCCTTATATTTGGACTTAAAGAAGAGTAAGACAATCAACTTAGTGTTCTTCTGTGACTTCTCTATCTCTTTTTTAATATATTTTTTATTTTTAACATATATTTTGTACAAGATTATCAAATCTAGAACCGTGTCCCCCACCCTATGCCCCCACCCCACCAGAGCTCATGTATTCTGCCAAACACACTTTTTGTCTCTTTCTCAGTCTTTCTCAAAATTCTCCACATGGAAGTTGACTGATTTGAGCAGAAGTTCACTGTTTCAGTCAGTTCTTTGATGCAGTCCTTTCTGTGTTGCTGTTGTTGTTGTTTCCAATATGCATCACTCCCAACTGCTTGGACAAAAGCTCAAGGGGCTGTGCACAAGAAATACTTAGAACTAGGTAATTGGCACTCTCTGTCTCTATCGATAAGGTATCAGGGAGGAGTGGGGAAAGGCTGATGCAGGGGACTAGGTGGTAGTAGTGCAAGGAGTTCTGGTTTTTATTGCATAGAAGAGTGACTATAGCTGACAGCCACCAAGTGCACATTTCAGGAAGCTGGAGGAAAGCACATGGGAAGCTTTCACCATAAGAAGTGACAAATGTCTGAAGAGTCAGCTTTGTTTTAACCTGAGTCAAATATCATGCAGTGCATTTATATGTTGAAGTATAATGTGGCGTCCCATTAATCCTCTCTCCTCTCTCCTTTTTCTTCCCTTCCCTTTCCTTCCACCTTCTCTTCCCTTTCCTTCTCTTTCCCCTTCCTTTCTCCCTCCCTCCCTCCCTCTCTCCATCTTTCTTTCTTTCTTTCTTTCTTTCTTTCTTTCTTTCTTTCTTTCTTTCTTTCTCTCTCTCTCTCCCTTCCTTCCTTCCTTCCTTCCTTCCTTCCTTCCTTCCTTCCTTCCTTCCTTTCTTTCTTTCTTTCTTTCTTTCTTTCTTTCTTTCTTTCTTTCTTTCTTTCTTTCTTTCTTTCTTTCTTTCAACAGTGTTGTACTGTAGCCCAGGTTGGCCCAGCTCTTAACAATCCTCCTGCCTCAGCCTCAGCAGTGCTGGGATTACAGGGGTATGCCACCAAGTCAGACTCCATTTTCATGTTGTAATATACCATTTAAGAATACATTTAATTTTGGGCTGGAGAGATAGCTCATTGGTTAAGAGCACTGGCTGCTCTTGCAGAGGACCCAGGTTTGGTTTCCAACACCCACATGGCAGCTAACAACTCTCTGTAACCTCAGTTCCAGGGGATACAACACCCTCTTCTGACCTCCTTGGGCACTGAGTAGCATGGGTGGACCTATCTACATGCAAGGCATTACACTCATAAATAATAATAATAGTAATAATAATAATAATTTTAATTTAAATTGGATGTGGTGGCACACGTAATTCAGAGATTGGGAGGTTAAGGGAGGTGGATCTTGAGATGGAGGACCCTCTCAGCCTGGGCTGCATAGTGAGCCTTGTCTCAAAGCCCCAGAAAACAAACAAGTAAGCAAGCAAGCAAACAAAGGCATCCATTTAAATGTAAAATAAATGACATAATTTTGGGCTAAGAATGATAGAATCTTACTCATATTTGATGTAATTAATATGTACGAGATTAAATTTGTGTCAAAATATCTCAAATAACAATGCATAGTGAGCTAATAAACATTAGCATAACTGCTAAGCAGTCAACCCAGTCCAAAATTCTGTGTGATCTGGCCTTCAGTGGCCTTTGAATAGACCATGAAGAAAGTCTGAAGACTGAAATGAAACTGGGATGGGTCCAGCTATGGGAGTTTCACCCTCTAGGGAACTTTGCAGTGTATTTGAGGCTGAGAACTTCTAGCCCGGATCATACCACTTTAAAGAAGCAAATTGAGCTTAGGGTGTTTGGGGAGGTGCAGAGGGCTGTCATGGTTGTGGGCAGGGTGGCAAAGTGGAAGAACAAGTTAACCCAGGACTCAGGCAGTAAACACCTTCCCTGTATTTGAAAAGACATTAGGAAAAAGAAAACTAGAAAATAAAATGGTTTTTCTTACAGTTTGGCCAAGGTGGGTGTGGGGTAGGGATATGAAAGATGCCAGGTATCCCCGAAACCCCTACCAGTGGCACCTTACAGTTTATGGAAAGCTGAATCAAAGTCTAGAATATTTGGGTGGGTTAAAGAGGACAAAAAATAGTTTGGAACTATATTCCTTTTCTCTTGATGTTCTTTGTTAAAAGTGAGATACTGTAGAAATGTATTTCTCTTAAATAAAAGAGACCAGGCACAATCATGCAGGGTGGGGTGGGCACCCTAGTGTCAGGGAATGGGTTCCCTCACACAGTCTGAGTTGCTCCTTACACTGGGTCTTGTCACTCTTTTGTTCTCAACATATTTCAACAGCTTGGTCTAAGATGGCTGCTGGCCTACTCAGCATCACATCTGCATTCAGACCAAAGAGAGGAGGAAGAACTAAAGAAGTCCATCCCCTTCTATTCAAGCTAAAGAAACTTTAAATGTGGCAAGTAAACCACGAATTACTAATATGAAATAGACTATCCTCACCCTTTTAAAATGTACAGCTCGGTAATGTTTAGCACAGTTACACTGTTGTGCAATGAATCCCCAGAACTGTCCTCTCATTTCCTTCATCAGTGTTAAAAAAATTACCAAAAAAGATGGATTTAAAAAAAAATCAGTTAAAAAAATTACCAAAAAAGCCGGGTTTTAATGGCTGCCTGTACCAATGACACCATGAGACTAAGACCTACACATTTACATGTAAAGCTCTTCACTCCTCAACCTTTTTCACTATTGGCTGGTTCTAATAAATTATGTAGATGCCCTAATGAATGGCTTTGAGGAAGTGCCTGTGTCTATATTAGTGTAGGGGAGAGCCACTCTCTCAAAGCCCAGCTTATGTGTGCATCCAAACTGTATCTTTTTGAATCTTTTCAATCCCCTATGTTCCCCCTAAATGGAAATTTAAAAACCATTTGGCATTGGGAATCTTTTCTTGAAAACAATGGCTTCAATGGTGTTTATTTTAGTAGTGGAAAAATTTCTTTGCACACATTTGACATAAAAGCACTTAATTTATAAAACACTGTCGGGGTCGTCTACTTAAACTGAAGGGAGCAGGGACAGGTGGCAGCCTAGCACCCTGCTCCTTCGTTCTCCCTCTAGGAGAGAGCCCTGAAATGGGAAACAGGCCAAGTTCCTTCCACATCAATCTATTTCCACCTCTGAGGCCTTTAAATAGTTATATGACATCATTTATAGACATTAAGCTTTTAATCACTCCCCAGTTTACCCATGTCTTGACTTATTTTTGGGGTGCTAATGAGCATCTAAGGGCTGTGTATAAACAACGCCGCTCTGAGTGCACACTGGTTTGAGGACTGAGGGGCTGGGCTCTTCCCAGAATGGCCTCTGCTGCCTTTGTAGAAGGAGAGGCCAAGTGAACTGATTACTTAGGGCCTGCTCCAGCAGTCTCTAACCTGCCGAAGGTTTCCTTAAGCCTAGGTATAATGACCTTACTATAAGGGGAAGGTCTTAGGAAATGTTCAAAAGGAAGTACTTCTCATATATGGTCCCATTTCCCTTTCCTGGCCATTAGACTCCTTGGCAAGTTCCCATTTAGGCACTGCATTCCCCATCCACTCTCTTCCCAAGATCCTTCATCTGTCCCCTTACTTATATGTCTCTTGATATTGTTTGGGTTTTGTTGTTTTTCTTTTGTTATGTAGCTCACACTGGCATTGAATTCAAGCTCCACCTGTCTGTACCAGTCTCCTTAGTGCAGAGATTACAGGTGACTGCTACCATGCCTAGCTAAATGTTGTCTCTATGTCTCTAGAACAGAACTCAAGATGCAGCTTCATTTGGGAAACATTTCCACATGTTTTAGAGAATGTTATTCAGTCAGTAGAGTGGGCGTCCTTCTTTGTAGATATTCTGAACCATCTGGCTTAAAGATTCAAGGCTGCTTTCATGCTGAGCGTCTTTCAATACTAACAGTTTTAAGATTTAAAGAGAGCTTCTAGGTGCTGGCAAGATGGCTCAAAGGTTAAGAGCACTGGCTGCTCTTGCAGAGGACCCAGGTTCCTGGGTGACTAGCAACTGTCCCTAACTCCAGTTCCAGGGAATCTGATGCCTTCTTGTGGCTTCTGCAGGCAGCGCAGAACATAAGTGAGCATATATACATGTAGGAAAGACATTCATACACAGGAAAAAAATAATTAAAAAACAAACAAAAAGAAAGCTTCCAATCAAAATGTAACCTGGGCTGGAGACATGGCTCAGCAGTTAAGAGCACCGACTGCTCTTGTAGAAGACCCGGGTTTGATTCCTAGCATTCACATGGTGGCTAAGAACCATCTTTAACTCCAGTTCCAGGGGAATCTGACACCTTCCTCTGACCTCCACAGCACTGCATGACAAGGGTGCACCTACCTACATGTAGACAGTACACTCATACACATAAAATAATAAATAAAATAAAATAAAATAAAAAACAACAAAGTGTAACCTGACAGTTTAAGAAGTCTGCACTGGGGGCTTGGAGAGATGGCTCAGCAGTTAAGAGCACTGGCTGTTTTTGTAGAGGACCATCTGCAATTCCAGTTCCAGGGGAATCTGATGCCTCCTAAACTCCACAGGCATTGCGTAACATGGGTGTACTTACATACAGCCAGGCATCACACTCGTACATGCAAAAATAAAAATAATAAATAAAATAATTAAAAAAGAAGTCTGCACTGAGAAACCACACTGATAGTAAGCACTAATTATGATAATGGTAAATCCCAGCACCATTTTGAGCATGCTCCATGCATCTTCTTGTTTGATATTCTCTCTTTCATTTTGCATCTGAGGAAACCATAGTTTACACAGCCTCCCATGGGAGATCAGAGAGATCAGCTATGGTGCCTGCATCAAGCCACTGAAGCAAAGCAAGTCAGACCCATATTCTGCCTAAGGGAGGGACCCCCCTGGATGCAGCCAGCGGGAACTGAATAGGTGAGAGCCCCCCGGCCCCTCCCCCCCCTCCCTGCACACCTGTTACCTACAGGCTGAGTGCTTGGTGCTGTCCACATTTCTTTTTCCCGCTTAGCAGGAAACCCACGCCAGTTGTTAGTAGTGGTTAGGTTTAGAGAACATATTTATTTTGTTTAAAAGTATTTCTACAGTCCATAATGGTTAGCCATCTCTTCACTGTGTGTAACTTGACATTCTTTTAGTTGTCAACAAGGATTATGTGGAAGGTGAGATTATAAAGAGATTCTAAAGACTCTTGGCTTGCTTACCTCTATGGCTTTTTATCAGAAACATAATAATGATTTTTTAAATGCATAGGAAATTTCTGTCAACAAAGGGGAGCCACAGAACATCCAGACTAAGAGAAGCAGTTTTACTGTTTTAGGGGTGGTTGATAACTGGCTAGGTCTTTACAGGAAGAGTAGGTTCTAAAACAAAGACAGAGGTTGTACTTTGATCTTTTCCATTTACCTCAGACAGAAGCCACAAAATACCTATTATATCTTTTTGGAGTTAAAAACACATTTTTCTTTAAAGAAAATATGTTGGAAGTGTCAAGTCATGCTCATGATTAAAAAATGATTTTCTGAGCCATGAGGCTTGTCTAGTACAGATCTTACTACATTTTCATACCAGGACAGTTGTCCTTTAGGACAGAGCACTGAGGGCCAGACCTTGTTTCTTTTGACAACTTCATTTTTTTGTTGTTGTTGTTGCTCAGAATCATCTCAGATTCTGCTACCAATTTGTTAATGGAATGAGAGGCCCCAGAAAAGAGCTGGGTCCTTCATGGGAACTGCCAGCTGTGAATGTGAACACACATAGCAGTGAGTTATCTCTTTGGGGGTTAGGTTACCCCATTCAGCCTCAGCTTGTGTGGACAATGGGTGGGGGCTGGCATTCTGAAGTGACTCAGGAATGAAGGGACACTCTGAGAGGGTATCGGTTTCATGAGCAGGTTTCACAAACAAGCTAGCAGATCCTCTGCTCCATCACCATGCCTCCACTGGTCCGGGTGAAGGGAGCCAGTCCCATTTGTCACTCTTACAAACACACGGCTTACCATGGGTCCCCTGGAATGCCTTTGTCCTGCTGTTTACTCAGGATCCCAGCAGCACCGCAGGGTCCTGGCCTTCCAGTGGAGATCTGTCGGGTTTTCACGGAAAGCCCCACATTCTGGAAACATTATAAAACATATTATAAGACAGAGAGAGTTGGAAGGGTGGGCAGAGCAGTCACATGTCCACACCTTGCAGTGACCCAACACTTTGTCTTGCCATTTTTCTATTAAAGATGCCCCATCTTCCATTTCTCACTGCAAGGAGTTGTGGTGACAGACACATAGAATTTTATTTTCTTTTGAAGGAAACTTAGATAACAGCCAGGCTGACACGGCTGGAAGCAGAAAGGCGTGTCCAAATTCTGTTGTGTCCATCAGCCCTAATGCAAGGTCCCGAGAGCCGAATCAGTCAGTGTCCGAAGTCAGTCCTGGGATCAGCTGTGCCTGTGTAGCTCTGCCATTTGGACTGGTTGCCCACTTCCGCCCGCATTTTCAAGGCAGTGGAGACTTAGAAGAAGCAAGAGGTGCACTCAACCCTCAGCCAACACGTGTTGACTGGCCTCTTACGCTGGCTCTCAGACCTAGAGTGCTGGGGAACAGATGGGTAAATGTACTCCCAGTTCTGCAGGCCAGTGATGTTCTGTCCTTCTCTCAATATGGAAGAATTTGATAATGCTGGCTTTCTCTCCCAGATCCTTAGGAGTGATGTAAAATCCAAACCACTTTCAGGGCTGTGGTCCCCACTTTCTCTGTGAACTTGCCGAACCCCACTTCTGCTCTTGTATCTTTTCCGCATAGTGTTAATTATCCTCTGTCCCCATATCCCACACCAGGAAAGCACCTCTCCCTGAACACAGATTACTATCAGTGGTATGACTTATTTGTGGGTTTATGTCCCCAGGGGCTTCTTGGGGGCTTCTTGGGGGCTTCTTGCGGGCTTTAGGGAAACATTCTTGCTCATCTCCAGTTCCCAGCAGTGGATCTGGCAATCAATGTGTGTTTACTGAAGTAAAACATGAAGGATCAGTGCTTCTTCTACCAAGAATTGGGAAAAGGGAGCAAAGCAAAATGTACCCCAGGCCAGGGCGTCTTAGAATAGGAGGAGGGCTTTTGTCCCTGGCTGCACGCCCTCCGGGAACTTCTCTGAGCTGCCCACACATGTGCTGAATGCTAATGTGGATAGACTCAGGAATTCTCCTTGGAAGACTGTCTGGCTGCTATCTCCTCTCCTTCTCTACTCTTCTTCCTTTCTTCCCTTTTCTCCTCCTCTCTTCCTTCATTCCTTCTCCCTCTCTTCTCATCCCCTCCTCATCTCCCCCCGTCTTCTCATCCTCCTTCCCCTTCCCTTCCTTCCCTCCCTCCCTCCTTCCCTTCCTTTCTTACTTCTTCCTTCACAGAAGGAAGATTGTTTTGTTATTTCTTTCTAGATTAAAAGACACGCACACACATATATACTAATGTATAAATTTAAGCATATAATAGATAAGAATGGAGAATACGGGTGCACAAACTTGCATGCAGACAGTACATTCATACACATACAGAAATAAAGTTAATAAAAAAAATTAAAAAAAAAAAAGAATGGAGAATGTGCCATAAATCCCTTCACTTGTACAAAACAATCATCATCTGGCCGGAGTCCTTCTAGACCTCTGAGCATGTGCACACAGGAAGACTCATAAAGCTGTTTAGTTTACATGCTCACTTATTCTCAAGAAGTACTAACTTCGTATAAGGCAATCAAATTCCAGCTCTTCTTATGCAGCCTCCAGTGTCCCTTGATGTATTAGAAAGACACCAAGCAGTGCTTTATTCCAGGGGGTATAGTGGGTTCCATGTAATGCGCTTCAAGGTGCTTTCTGAATATTTGCTCATGGTCTAGGTGTTACTTCCAGACTTTTACTTCTAGAAACTCTTGTCGTGACTGACACCCTCGTTCAGCTGAGTCACTCTTCATGGGGGTGGGGGTGGGGCTCCAGGAGGCAAAATATCCAGCAAGAGTGTGGCAGAGTCAGGGTCACCATGCAGCAGCAGGTTGGTCCTTTGGAGGACTGGGTCTCTCTAGGGAACCCAGCACAAACGGCAGCTTCTTCCTGTGCTGTCACAAGGCTGTCTCCTCAGTGAGCCCTCAATGAGCCTTGGCTATGATTGGGAACAAGAGGCGAGTGAAACGTAAACAGTATATCAGCCTGTAAACCTGGGGGCCCAGCCCAAGACAGTGAGATAAGCTTGCTCCTTTGAGGACTTTTTTATTGTTTGTTAATTTCATACACGTATATAATGTGTTTTAATTAAATTCACAGCCATTTCTTTCTCTCCAGTTCTTCCGCTCCATCCCCTTACTTTCCCTCCCAACTTCATGTGCTCTTTTTTACATGTACTGAGTCCACCCAGTGGCACATGCATGTACCTGGGTGTAGGACCATCTACTGAAGTGTGTATAGCCTCTCACAAGGCCTGCATCCCTGCAAAGCCATCAGAAACTTACTACTGTAGAAGCGAGAGGTGTTATCCTATAATGAGGGCACAATACCTGTACCAGACACTGTAGGCTATCAAATAAAAAGCCCAGTGCCAGGCATGAGTTATATACTTTGGAGTTGTTGGTCAGTCAGGTCCCATAGACTGCCTTCCCCCAAACATCCTAAGATAAAGGTGCTTCCATCCATGTCTTATGCTGCGCCAGGCACTGATGTGGATATTTGCTGTTAAAGCTGGCGTTGGACTACTGATTCCTGTTCTCCCTTAGCAGCTTGCATAGAGCTCTCCAAAGCTACGGGAGCCAGCCTTCAGGGGACGTGGCTTCACAGTCAGTTCCAGCTCCATTGCTCCAATTTCAGTCTCCAAAGTATTCCCATGCTCAGCAATCGGGTCTTAACCTTCAGGTTCTGGGAGGCAATCAAGGGCTGTGGCAATGGCCTGTGTAATCTTGGGAGTCTCTTGGACTATGCTAGTCAACAACTCAAAGGAAGGTTTCTCCTGTCTGGCACTGTTTTTTGTTATGTAGCCTTCAGCTTTGCACATGGACTCATGTAGAGATGTTGTATGTGTAATTTGTCAGTGATTGTTAGACTGCTATGAGTCCCGCAGGTTTTTCTTACCCTAGCTAGGCATTATTTATCTCTCCTATCTTACCTTCCTCCGTGTCGTCTCCATTTAAAGTATCCCTATTTTTCCCATTTCTCCCTTGATAATACGTCTCCCAGGGCCCTACTTCTCTTGGGCTCCTTCTTTCCCTTTCTCCCCACCTTCCCTGCTACAACCCTTCCTCTCCCCTCCCATTTAGATACCCTGATTCTATTCATTTCTCCCTTAGTAACACCTGCTACCTACTAGTCTTCTGTCTCAGGTTCCCTGTTTCCCTTTACCTTCCTGTTTCCTTTAAATTTACCTGGTTCCTACAATTACATCAGGATATTTACTTACTTATAAGGAATTGGTGTTAAGATCCACAGATGAGGGACAACACACATCGTTTGTTTTTCTGAGTCTGTGTTACTTCACTTAGCATAACAGATTCTAGCTCCATCCATTTACCTGCAAATTTCATGATGTCGTCTTTACCGCTGAGTAGAACTCCATTGGTGTAGATGCAGAGATTTTTCTCTATCCACTTCTTAGCGGAGAGACATTTAGGTTGCTTATAGCTGTGAGATATTTTTTTAAGAAACATTTTTATTGAGATTTTGTACATTTCTTACAACAGTTCTTAATCAAATTAGATCCCCTACCCACTTCACGTGCCCCTCCCCGCACCGGGCCTCATGCACTCTGCCACACCTGTTGAGTCAGTTGGGAAATTTTTGATTACTTCTTCCATCTCATTGCTTGTCATAAGTGTGTTTAAATAATTTATTTCATCTTGATTTAATGTTTTTAGGCTTTACCCATTTAGAAATTTATCCATTTCTTTAAAATTTTCCAATTTAATAGAGTACAAAATTTTAAGGTATATTTTTCTGTAAGTAAAAAATTTAGTAGAGTACAAAATTTTAAGGTGTATTTTATTCATATCTGTCTCAATGGCTCCCTTTTCATCTTTACTTTTATTAATTTGTGATTTTCCCTCTTTTTCTTTTGGTTAATTTGGCTAACAATTTATCTTGTTTATCTTTTCAAAGAACCAAACCACTGGCTTTGAAGGCTCCCACTGAAAATCCAG
This sequence comes from Rhizomys pruinosus, assembly GCA_009823505.1. Lineage (NCBI taxonomy): Eukaryota > Metazoa > Chordata > Mammalia > Rodentia > Spalacidae > Rhizomys > Rhizomys pruinosus. The sequence continues at coordinate 4,438,957 of VZQC01009113.1, forward strand.
CAGTTATTCTGAGGGGCTGTCTTTGTATGTGAATTGTCCCTTCTCTTTTGCAGCTTCAAATGCACTTTATTTCTTCTGTGGATTTAGCATTTTAACTATGACATGACATGGGGATTTTCTTTTCTAGTCCTATCTAGGTCCTATCTGTTCTGTGAGCCTCTCGTATCTGGATGATATGTTTCCTCTATATTTGGGAAATTTTATTCTATGAATTTATTGAAATATTTCCTATTTCTTTGGCATGAAATTCTTCTATGTTGACCACTCATATTTCCTTTTCATTGTGTCTCAGAAATCTTGCATACTCTTAATTCATGTACCTTGACTGAGTAATTCTCCAAGCCCTGTGATTCTATCCTTTCATGATCCGTTGCACAGATGAGGCTTTCCAATGAACTTTTTATTTGACTTATTGTGTTTTTCATTTCCACCATCTTGATTTGTTTTTTCTTTACTATTTATTTATTGAATTCCATTTTCCTAACAAGAATTTACTTGTGCCATTCTTGAATTGTTTTTTTTTTTCCCTTTTTTGGTATTTTTGAGACAGGGTCTCCCTTTAGTCCCAGCTGGCCTGGAGCTCACTATGTAGACCAGGCTGGCCTTGAACTCACAGAGATCTGCCTGCTTCTGCCTCCCGAGTGCTGGGATTAAAGGGATGCACCACCACATCTGGCACTAAAGACAGTTCTTAGCCGGCATGTGGGTGCTGGGAATGGAACAGGGGTCGAGCAGTCAGTGCTCTTAACTGCTGAGCCATCTCTCTAGCCCCTATTGTTGAATTGTATAAGCATATTTATAATTGTACTTTTTTTATTTATATGTTTGGAATTTAGTCTGTGTCATTTTCATTGCAGGCCATTATTATGGAGTTGGTAATTTTTGGAGACAAGCTGTATTGGTTTGTTTTTTTTTTAATTTTAATTTTTATTTTTAAGGGATTCTACAATACAATGACACAGTTGTTTGCAGAAAACACTGATGTTACTCAGTATGTCATACAATTAAGTAATTGGTGCATTTTGCAAGTATCTATGTCCAAATTTTGAACAACCCAAGGTTCCCATAGTCCAGTTGGAGAAGCTTGTATGCACAGGCATGTTGATCAATCAGGTGTCCAGACTATATTCCTGTAGTCTCATGATTCACCCCTATCTCTCCACAGCCCTTACAATCTACCACACCTCCGCTCGCAGTTTGTTTCCCTGGGCTTGGGAAAGGGGCACAAGTTGGTGAGAAGAAAACAGTGTAATTTCTTTGGAGTACAGTTTGTTGGACTCAAGTCCCTGTTCATTTTGGGGTTGACTGTTAATAAGGGACCCTAATGCTGAGAAACCTTCCTACCTCTCCCTCCCCATTTTTTTTTTTTTTTTTTTTTTTTGTTTTTTAGGAAAAAAGAAAAACAGGATGGTAAGGAACCACTCCCCAACTGTAAACTAAAGCCAATTGTTACAGTGGGTAATTTCCTATAAAATAGGCACAACATATTAACTGATTGATAGGCATAGGAACTGTAAAGGAGATTTCTCTATCTAGAGCAAATTCAATAGTAAAGTGTTTAAAGTTGTGTAGATGAAGCAAAATATATTACCACAGGAAAGCTCGTGACATCAGCAATGAATTATGCTGCCAGGAGATGTTTTGCTAGGGGAGGCAAAACCCACCCCCCCTCAAATTATAAAGGCCTTTTGCATATAAGTGGGGTATCTATCTGCAAGGAGAAAGGCATAAGTCCCCCTATGGTCGAAGATATGGTGTGAGCATTAAAAAATGTTGAGAGGTCACTTGCGAGCCGTGCCACTGGCATCTGAAATGCTAGAGAGCGTAACCAAAGGCCACTACAGCAATACAAGCAAAATATTGGTCTCTTCGCCCTGAACAACAAAGAAAGACTCCTCCCGAGAACTATCATCTAACACACACACCTCAACAGCCTTGGAGATACTGTGCAACAGTGGCAGCCAAGGATCTATATTATAGCCCCAAACGATTTGGCTATTAGCTCTCTCTTTGAGGAATAAAACAAATACACAGCGGATGCCACAAGCTTTTATGTCCTCTAGTGGTTAGTCGATGTTATAAGCCACAATAAGAACTTGTCACCCTTTATAGAGAAACCACAGTTTGTGGATTAGCATACCATCCAAGCATCTGTGTCTATGCTCACAGCTTAGCTTGACACAATAAGTGGTACTGCTTAAATGCCTGTACATCCAATAGCTTGAGCTTTGTTAGTATGACTGAAAAGGGTATCACTGGGAAAGCTGTCAATCTGTGAAGGGAAACAAACTGTATTGGTTTTTTATATTCTTTATATTTCTGTGATGTTCCTCAGGGTTGTTGGTTAAAATTTTTTTTTTTTGCTTTTAATTTAAGACAGGGTCTCTATATGGCCTTCTGGCTAGCCTGGAACTTGCTGTGTAGACCAAGTTGGCCTTGAACTTAAAGAGATACCTGCTTCTGCCATCTAAGTGCTAGGATTGAAGGTACACACACCACCATTGTTTTTAAATTCAGGTTGTCTTTCTACCTTTAATGGAGGTATTTGACTTCTTCCTCCTCTCCTCCTCCTCCTCCTCCTCCTCCTCCTCCTCCTCCTCCTCCTCGTTCTCTTCCTTTTCCTCCTCCTAGTTCAGGAAAGACTAAGTTGTAGTAAGATTCAGTTGATATTTTCCAAAAGTAGATTTTTTTTTTGTCTTTTCATGTCTCCCTTTAGTCCCAGCTGTTCTAGCACTCGCTCTGTAGACCAGGTTGGCCTTGAACTCACAAATATCCGCCTGCCTCTGCCTCCTAACTGCGCTCTGCCTCCCAAGTGCTAGGATTAATCGCATGCTTGGGGATTTTTATTCAGGACTCCCGGCTCTATCCCCAGACCTCCACCATGAGTTGAGTGCTCAGCTACAGTTGCTGTCACACAGTCAATCCACAGTGAAAACAAAGGGTCAGTTGACTACAAAAGAGTCTTTTGTTAAGTGATAATTGCTTTGGGGCTCCAACAGTACTGTGTGTGCTAGTGTATTAGTTATTGTATGAGTGAAGAAAATAAAGAGAAAGAAAGAAATCATGGTGGGATTACTGGTTAGAATTAGGTTGCTAGATAAGAAGTTGAGAAAGGGGCATGCATAGAGGAAGAATGGTAAAAGCTAACAAAGTTGTGGGGACTGAGGTGTGGGAGTTTAGTTTAAAGGTACACTGCAAAGAGAGGCATATGTACTCAAAAGAGGTAGAGCTGCCTCCTCTCAGGAGGTTGAGTCACAGTGACTCTGTAAACTAGGGCAGTTTTGCTCTTTGGTAGAGGTAAAGGTGATAAGGTATGGAGAAAAATGCAGTAGAGGGTCTGAACAAGCAGGAACCACTGTGTTGACCTTGGGTGTCTATAAAGAATGGCCATAGAAGGTGGAGAGCAGGTTGGGGTCGGATTCTTTGCTGGCTCCCTGACTTTGTACAATGAGATGGGGGGGGATGGATTTATTTGACTCACATCTCCCTGGTTACAGTTTATTATGGAGGAAGCCCAGGGTAGGAACTCAGGTCAGGAACCTGGAGGCAGGAGCTGAAGCACAGAGCATGGAGGAACAGTGCTTACTGACTTGCTCCTCTGGCCCATGCTCAGCCTGCTTCTTTTTTTTTTTTTTTTTTTTTTTGAAAAAAAAAAATTTGTTTTTTTTTTATTTTATTTATTTATTTTTGTTGTGTATGAATGTATTGTCTGCATGCAGGTCTGTGCACCCGTGTCGTGCAATGCCGCGGAGGTCAGAAGAGGGTCTCGGATTCCCCTGGAACTGGAGTTCTCCTGGAATTGGAGTTACAGACGGTTCTTAGCCGCCATGTGGGTGCTGGGGATCGAACCCGGGTCCTCTGCAAGAGCGTCGGTGCTCTTAACCGCTAGGCTATCTCTCCAGCCCTCAGCCTGCTTCTTATACAATACACAACAACCTGCCCAGGAGTGGCACCACCCACAGTGTTCTGTGCCCTCCCACATCACTCAACAATCAAGAAAAATACCCTATAGATATGGCCACAGGCCAGTCCAATGGAGGCAGTTCCCCAGTTGAGGCTCCTTCCACCCAGGTACATCAAATTGACAACTAAAGCTATTTGGCACACTCCCGAATCTCAAACGACAACTGGAAGGTGGGGATGAAGTACAGGTAGGCTCCCTACCTCAAATGGTGACTCAGAACTGTGTTCACAGTATGGGTGGAGTCTCTAACTTCAGATGGTGAACTAAAGCCAGGACTGAAATATTGGCCCACTCCCTACCTCAAATGGTGCCCAGGAGTTGGGGCTGAAGTACAGGTGCTACCACAAATAACAAATGGAAGGTGGAGCTTGCATATATGTAGGCTCTCTAAATGCAAAAAATGAACCATAGCTGTGGCTGAAGTTGGCTTTTCTCTCTTATAGTAAATTTCATTGGATTGATGCTAGGTTTTTCGAGATTTCTTCCCAGTTCTATCAGTCCTGCATTAGAATTTATTCTACTCACAAATCCATATTTTTATAGTTGCATAGACTGCCAGCCTGCTAGTGACTCTTTCCCATCTAATATGAAACTCATAGAGCTTGGGAACTCCAGCATACTTCTACTTTGCTAAGCACTGTCCACTTTTCCTTAACCCATTTGATTGCTGTCCCATGAATCTTCTCTTGAATGTTAACCATCATGTCTTGTAGGAGCCTCTGTCTTACTCTAGGTTTCCCCAGAGGCAGAGTTGAGAAAAGGATTTAGAGCAAGTTTTTTATTCAAGAATTGACCCTAGGATGCATGGTAGGGCTGGGGGATGAGAGAGAGGAAAGAAGGTATGTAGTATGGTGCTTTCAGGAGGAGGCGATCCTTTGGTCTGTTGGGACGTCATGGCACAAGACTGTGTAGAACATACCTCAGAATAATCACCTATTGCAGGGCAGGGAAGATAGGGGTATTTGTTCTCCACACTCCATTTGTTAAGGGTACTTCTGGGTGTATTAAGCTCCCGGAATATCCAGTCTACCTTAGGAGTTTGAGGGCCATGGAAGCACTCAGAGGGGGACAGCAGTTGCCAGAGACAACCAAGTGGCATGCTCAAAATTGGCATTTGGAGGATGTGCAGGGCACACAAACATCTGCTGGAGCTGTTCTCACTGGTGTCCAGAGAAAGAACAGAGGATCAAAGTCCATTTCAAATCAAAGCAAGTTCAAGTTCATATCAAGAAAAGCCATCTCCAGAACGCTCTCCTAGATGAGATGGTTACAAACCCAGCAGGTGAGAACAGTTGAGATGAGGACTTCAGCCCCTCTGTAAAACTCTTCTGTGTGTCCCTGAAAAAGCAGTGAGTTTCAGAGTATCACACGTCGTATTCAGAATCTCTGTGATGGGTTTCTTTCAAATGAGTATGTCCACACTCAGTGTCCACTAAGTGTTACAGTCAGAGTTGACCCCCTGTGTCCAAGCTGGGCAGTGCAGGGCTCCTTCCACTCCCTTGGGGTCAGTTCGAAGCTCTGTTATTTTTTCCTCCCTTCACTGTGATGGAACCAAACCAGGGAGCGAGCTGCCAGCTCTGAGATCACTCCAGCCTTTTTATTTCTAGATAATTTGGAGGTCATGTAGAAAGTGAGAAAATGGAATATAGCACGTTCTAAAAACAGTGAGAAAAATTCTCTATTGCTGATTCAGTGGCATATGTTTCTCAAGTCAGCTCAATGCTAAAACCAACAAGAAAGCGTGAGCACTTTAACCCAGAAGTTGGTAGAATTACATACATGGAGGTAGAAAATGAAGACTAGTAATGTAAAAAACAAGGATCTTAGACAATCTAGAAGTTATATCTTGAATATTGGATGTGAATTTTTGAAAAAAATTTAACAGGAAATGTTAAAAAGTGCAGCTTGCCTATTCTCACCTTGTTGGGCTATTAGTTTGGATCTATACAGGGTTTTGTGAGAAGGGAAAACCCTTGGAAGCACAGGTAGAGAGGACTTGATGTAGTAAGAAGTCCAAGTATTCCAGAGGCTATTTTAAGCTCTGTGCTTGTCTGTATTTGTGTTCAATCCATATTAACACAGCCTGGGACTTCCAACAGAGAAACAGCCTTTACTGTCTGGGAAGCTCATCTCAGACTGGAGACAGTCCATCCGGCCAATGGCGTGTGTCTTCCAACATGGAAATACAGCTTCCAAGTACAGAGTACTATTTCAAACTGTAGCCATCACCAAGAGCAACTGGAGGGCAGCTTAAAATTCAGATGGGGCTTGGAATGCACCTCAGTGGTAGAATACTTGCTTAGCATATGTAAGGCCCTGGGTTTGATAACCAACATGATTGCCAAAAAAGTACAGGTGGCTGGAGGTTATCCCTGGGGAGAAGGCAAGATTTACAGCTCAAACCATTTCCCAGGGGACCGACCACTGGTCTACACACCAAGCTTGGAGTGTTTCTGGCAGGGGGCAAGGATCACACTGGAGTTCTCCCATATCCAAGAAGAGGGTGGTGGAGAAATCTAAACAGTAGTGTTCTTTGCAAGCTATCACTGCAAACTGCCAATTACTTCTGTGTAAAATTCACGTCACGGTGTATGTCTTTGGGTTATGTTCACATGGTCTGTATTTAGTGATGTTGGTCCAGGGAATATACAACTGCTTTCCTGGATCAGCATGGTTGGAGGCCAGGAGATGAGTAGTCACGGGAAGGGCATAAAACACTGAATCGGAAGCTGTTGGATAGAAGAGCTGTTCTATGCTTCCTTCTTTTCTTCTCTTCTGCCGTGTGACCTAACACAACTCACATCACCTCACTTAAGTTTAGTCTTCTGCCCGGATAAGTGTGGACAACTGGGGCTACCTGGTCGTTGGCCTCATGGCGGTGACTGTGTCACAGAAGTGAATACTTTGCACCCTGTGAAGAACTTTCCAGGTGTAAGGGGTTAACTGGGAGCAGCTTGTCCAGGAGAGGAGAAGAGGGTTCCTCCATCCACCCCCTGCCTGGAGGGTTGCCATATGGTACCTCACCTTGCTCCCTTTTAAGATGAACTCTCATTCTCCAGAAAAAAAAAATTCTCAGCCTTAAAGTCACAACTTCAAAAATGTGGTGGAGACCACATTTAAAAGGTCTGGTAAATTTTTGGTTGATTTAATTTTTTTTGAAACTGCACTTTTAAAACAAACCCAAATATAGAGATGAAAGCCAAGAATTAAAATATACATGCAAAATAGAAAGCATTAATATTTTCAAGGACAGTGAAGTGAAGAATCATCATAAGGAAGCAATAAAATGTGAAATGACGGAGACCAGATGATCAGCGCCAGACTCGGTGAGGCTGGAGCATGTGCAGAAGGACCGGGCTCCAGGAGGCTCCCGCTTCTCCACCCTGGGCTGGTGTATCAGGTAATTAAACAAGGTGCAACTTGACCACACAGAGGTGGGGGTCACTGCAGGAACTTCAGAGGAGGGAGGGATAGCCTGGATGACATTGTCTCCTTACCCACAACTCTTTGGCTTTCAGTATGATTATCAACCTGCTCTAACATCTCTTACCCAGCATGGCATCTCTTACTGTGTCAAAGAGGCCGAGGAGGCAAGGTCTACCCATGGGATTTCATAAGGACATGTCGGTGTGCAGTGTTCTGTGTACCGCCCTCTCCTTTCTCCATGAGTCCAAGGTGCTCTCTTCTTACCCCAACCAGTGACTCATGGAGGCAGAGTCCGCACCAGAAAGAATGTATGAAGAACCAAGGGGCATGGGCACTGGCTTGGAAGGTGTGGAATTAGATGGATGTGTCTTGATGTCCTGTCACAGACCATATCACTGGGCATGGGCACCAGGCAGAGTGCTGAAAGGAAGGGATCTGAGCTGCATGAACTAGAAGCTCAGTTCCCAGGGGGTAAATTAGGTATCCATAGGCTGATTGCAGGGCTCCTGGGGAAGGTCAGTGGGTCAGTTGTTCCCCCAAACTGAGGTGAATGTGGCCTTTGAAAGGGCCAGACGTGATGGTGCATGGTTTTAATCCTAGCACGTGGGAAGCAGAGGCAGATGGATCTTTGTGAATTCAAGGTCAGCCTGGTCTACAGAGTGAGTTCCAGGCTGTCTGGGGCTACAAGGAGAACCTGTCTCAAAAAAAAAAAAAAAAAGAAAGGAGGCTGGGAGAGAACTGTTCAGTCTTTGTCTTTGTACAATGAAGTTTTGGGACTCTTTGCTTATAATTTAATTGTCTTATGTGATTCCACAGGAGGAAACACAGTGTTGGGTTCTCTCCACCTTCCCTCTCGTGTATCATTAATGGGCAGCCGTGCCTTCCTTGGAGTAGGGTAGAAGCACTGGAACAGAAAGGCAGCCAGCACAGGGTGCCAGGCTGTGTCACTCCCCTGTGGATGATTGCAGAGATTCCTGGGGTAAGCCCTGGAGTGTGAGAGCTGCACACCACAGTTACCCCAGCAGAGGGATGATGGAGCCCAGACATCTATCTGGTAAGAGCAGATGCCAGCAACCAGAACAGGCCAAAGTTGAATGGGTGGAAAGTGGGAGGGGCACTAATGGCATGAGCTGTGCAGGCAAGCCCGCCTTCCTTCTACTGAGAAAGGCCGTGCAGGCTTGTGGCTATGCAGAGACAACAGCACTGGTACACATCCCATGTGAGACACAAGCAAACTCCTCTCCATTAAGTCACACATAACATTCTCTCCCCTCCATCACTCTGCCTTTTTACTCCCTCAATCCCCCCTTGTTCCCTACTTTCTTTCTTTTCCACAATACTGAGAACTAAGTCCAGGGCCTTGTAAGCACCAGGTAAGTGTCCAAATACTGAGCTACACCCTTGGCTCCTTCCTTTTTATTGTTATTTATGGGGAACAGTATGATAATTTGATACATGAATCCAGCATTCATTAAACCAGTCAGGGTGGTTAATATTCTATCTCTTTAAACATTCACTTTAACATAATAGCTATACATGTCTGTGCGGTACATTGGTGGTATTTCGATAATACACATAGTAGGTACTGAACAAATGAAGGTAGTTAATGTTTCCATTTCCATACCATTACTTTCTTTTTTTATTTAATTTTTTATTTATTTCTGTATGTGTATGAATGTACTGTCTGCATGCAGGTTTGTGCACCCATGTCATGCAATGCCTAGGAGGCTCAGAGGGTCTCGGATTCCCCTGGAACTGGAGTTCTCCTGGAATTGGAGTTTCAGACGGTTTTCGGCCGCCATGTGGGTGCTGGGGATCGAACCCGGGTCCTCTGTAAGAGCAGTTGGCACTCTTATCCGCTAGGCCATCTCTCCAGCCCCCATACCATTACTTTCTTTGTGGAACATTTGAGCTCTACTTTTGTGGGTCTTTGTGAAGCATTTCATAGTTTATTGCGAACTATGGTCATTCCACTGCTTCATGGGACACTAGAACTCAGTCCTTCTAACTATGTTGGATACTCAAACTCTACTTTCTTCATCCCCACTTTTCCCACCTTTTGGCCCAGCAGACATTACTATATATTCTAGTTGACTTTTTAAAATGTCCACATATGGAGCTGGAGAGATGGCCTAGTGGTTAAGAGCGCCGACTGCTCTTGCAGAGGACCCGGGTTCGATCCCCAGCACCCACATGGTGGCTGAGAACCGTTTTTAACTCCAGTTCCGGGGGAATCTGACACCCTCTTCTGACCTCCACAGCATTGCATGACACTGGTGCACAGACCTATATGCAGACAGTACATTCATACACATACAAAAATAAAATAAAATAAAATAAAATGTCCACATATGAGGAAACATGCAGCATTTGCCTTTCTGTGTCTGACTTATTTCACTTAATATTCTCCAGTTCTGGTTGTTCTGCTGCAAATGATATGATAATTTTTTTTTTATGGCTGAGTAACATCTTAATTTGTTCTTTTGCCTTAGAAAGTAGCTACCCAGTGCACAGGAGTTGTTCCCCTGTCTGCCTACTTGATATTGACTCTCTCTCAGCCTTCTGCCACTGGGAGGTCACACACTGATGCTGTTTGCAGATGCTGGCTGTAGCCAAGAGCACTGCTCTCTCTCTCCAAGGCAACCTGTTGATCTAAATTGACAAGTGGCAGCTGGTGTTTCTGCGAGCGAGGCACACCCTGCACCTGGGAAAGCACATGGGGACCTTGTTAAAACATAGACAGACCATGTCTATGCAGTCACAGAACATGGGGTAGGGGCAAATACCGGAACTATCAGCCTAGCACCTTTCTTCAAAGAGACTGAAAATTAACGGGATTATGGGCTGGTGTATAAACTCACTGCCAATTTGTGGGAGAATTCAAAACTTAATTGCCCTTCCCCGGCACTCAAACCATGGATAAACCATGGAAAACATTGATTCGGGACTCTGAGGAGAATGAGGCTAGCCTTGGCTAGGAGGAAGGGATGATTCCTTTATTCAGGCTACAGAAACATGAGAGGAGAGACCATCTCCCAGCTGGCATGGCAAACCAGTATTCATCACAGTTTGTTGTATCTAAGGATAATGCTGAGTGATCAATAAAATGTGAATGACCATGTATTGTATAAAACATCCCATAGAAAGGTCTAGAGCAGGGAAAATGGATCTGTGATTATTTCAGGGTAAACATTGTCACTGGCTAGGAAAGGCCATGCCGCATCCTTCTACGTACTGGCACTGTGCAGAGCCATACTCAGGTAAAGCCATTCAACTACACATTTAAGATCTGGCACCTGCTCTTCAAAGAAAATGAGGAAAAAGATCAAAGCCATGTACCTAACAGATGATAACACTATCAAAGGAGTTGGAACAGAATAAATAATCTCTTTCATTCACTCATTTATTCTTTCAGCACATGCCTAGTGTGGCTGCTGGCTGCTCTCATATTCTCTCAGAGTTCATCCTTCATGCATCAGCCTTCAATGTCTACTCTGGGCTCTCAGAGGGCAGTCTGCATGTGCCCAGGAATGCTCTTTTCAAATCTGGCATGACTCAGAGGCACTGAGCCCCAAGTGTCCTCACCTATAACCTGTTTTTGCTCTCTGTGGACCAGCTGCCTTCCTTCCTTCCTCGTCTACCCTCTGCTTCTGTGACCACCTCTCCAACAAACTCTTTGCAATCATGTTCTTGTTACAAGCTCTGCTTTGGGAGAACTACTTTTCTCTGGGCATTATAAAGAGCATGAAACAGGGGCTGGAGAGATGGCCTAGCGGTTAAGAGCGCCGACCGCTCTTGCAGAGGACCCGGGTTCGATCCCCAGCACCCACATGGCGGCCGAGAACCGTCTGAAACTCCAATTCCAGGAGAACTCCAGTTCCAGGGGAATCCGACACCCTCTTCTGATCTCCACGGCATTGCGCGACACGGGTGCACAGACTTGCATGCAGACAGTTCATACACATACAGAAATAAATAAAATTAATAATAAAAAAAATAAAAAAGAGCATGAAACAAACAATCTTTTGCTCTAGTGTAACTTACAATATACTGAGATGGAAAGACAACAATAAAATCAAGGTGGAATGAGATGAGATAGCATAGCCTGGAAGAGCTCAGAGGTAGCAGGGGGTCCCAATCATCACAAAGCAGCGTGGGCAGCGATGGGGACTTCTTTCTGTCCCTTTCTTTTCTTTTTTTTTTTTTTTCTTAACTTATATCCTTTCAACTTCCTTCCTTCTTCTCTGTAACCAGAAATAAGAGGAAGCATCCATTTATTTAGGACATTTCCTTATGTTCCTATAAATATCAATGAGAATTCTATTGAACTTACCACCCATGTTGGTCTGTTGTGCCTCCTGATTTTATTTTACAGAACCAGGACTTTAGCCTTTGGAATTGGCTCCGGATGTTTGGAAGCCATTTTCAATATTTTCAAGACTGTTTCCCATCTGCATGACATATATTTCCTAGGAAAACCCGGCCACATATTTCTTAGACCATAGGGGGAAGATGCCTTTCAGGGTTACTCAGAACAACTGGCCAATCAGCAGCCGGCAGAAACATGTAGGAAGAGCCATCATCTGGAAATGGGCAGCTGGCTCTGTTGTAGGAGCTGTCATCTCTACTCCAGCAGCCTTTCTGGGTGAAAAATTCTTCAAAGCGCATATATTCAAGGGCGGGGCTCTTCTCTTCTGGTTGTCTTTTTTATATTCTTCACCCAAATGGATGAGTCACAGTGCTGTATAATCTATGCTCCAGTAGTGCATTAGAGGGAATGCAGGTTGTGGCTCACACAACCCTTTCCAGAGCAACTGTGGTCCAGTCAATGGGGCATAAGACACCACACAGTGACCGTGCAGCACAAGCACGTGTCATAAAGATTCAGAAGAGCCAATTCTATTGGCTGGTGTTTAAGGAATTTTTTTTTAGTTTTTTTTTTTTTTTTACTGTGAATGGTTTAAGATAGTTTTATTTTTTAAATTTTTAAAAATTTTAATTTATTTATATTATTTTTTTTTATGTGTATGAATGTACTGTCTGCATGTAGGTTGGTGCATCCCTGTCATGCAATGCCGAGAAGGTCAGAAGAGGGTGTCAGATTCCCCTGGAACTGGAGTTAAAGATGGTTCTTATCTGCCATGTGGGTGCTGGGAATTGAACCTGGGTCCTCTGCAAGAGCAGTTGGTGCTCTTAACCACTGAGCCATCTCTCCAGCCCTGGTTTAAGATTGTTTTATAAGAATGTTATCTTTCATCTTGTATTGCACTCTGTCATTTTAAAATAATTTGCTAAGCATACATTATTATTATTTTTTTAATTTTTAAAAATTTTATTTATTTTTGTATGTGTATGAATGTACTGTCTGCATACAGGTCTGTGCACTCGTGTCGTGCAATGCCGCGGAGGTCAGAAGAGGGTCTCAGATTCCCCTGGAAATGGAGTTCTCCTGGAATTGGAGTTACAGACCGTTCTTAGCTGCCATGTGGGTGCTGGGGATCGAACCTGGGTCCTTTGCAAGAGCAGTTGGAGCTCTTAATCGCTAGGCCATCTCTCCAGCCCAGCATACATTATTTTGGTCAAACCATTTCCACCTCCAAAGATCAAAGGACTCTGCTGCCCAGAAAGCGAACATTCACTGTGAGGTCTGTAGGTGAGGCTACACCCACTGAGGACTGTTTTCTTTCTTTGGAGTCATCCATGCCCAGGACAACAGTGATGTTATGCACATGACAGCTCACAGGTCCCATCAGCCCTTCTCCTCTTATACTGGCTGAGATACAGAACTTTACTGTGGTGGCCTCATGAGGGCCTGGGTACATCAGAGCCTCAGCTGCAGACTGAGATGTGGCCTTTGGCCAGCGGAGCCTGAGGTCCTTGACAATGCATGCAAGAACTCAGTTCCTAAGTTTGCAGTGAGTGCTGGGGTAGTCGATGGAGCTTGTGACTAGGTCTCTAGTCTGCACCTCACCTCCTTGGGTTTGCCCAAGGCTTGAAGACTTTGGCAAGTGCGTCTTCCTCTGGTCCTGCTTGTACTTTTTAACACCATGGATGCTTCTCTACAAGCGTCAACTAAACACAGAAGGAGACAGTAACATAGGACATTGGGAGCAATGAAACTGCAGGCATGTAGAAGAACACTGTCACACCACAACTGCCATTAACGCCGCCTCACTGTTATGAGTTACTGTCAGTATAATTGTTTAAATGCAGATGGATTAAACCTCTGATGGAAAGATAAGGATTGGTAGAATGGTTAAAACACACGAGCCCACCATAAGCTATCCTTTACAGTCTTGCTTGCATCCAAAGACAGAGGGAGTGAACAGGAGGTCATGGAAACTTCTCCACAAAAATTTTAAGCAAAAGGAAGCAGAGGTGAACCAATATTGAATCAAGCAAGATTTATTGAAAAAGAGTAAAAGACAAAGGGAGCATATTAATAAATAGCTTGAAACATCAAGAAGATGTGACAACTATAAACATTTAGGGATAAATAATAGCTCATCAAAAGACATTCAGGTCCTGGTGGGGGGTGCCCTCACCATGCTCATGTAAGAAACCCTAATTAAACTCATGGGGTCTCTCCCTCACCACATGTGCATATATGCACACATATACACACATACACACATGCACAGACATACACATTCATACACACATGTACATACACAGACATGAAAGGAGAAAGAACACTAATTGGAAGAGGAAGAGGATCAGTAGGAACGGGAGGGGGATAAGGGGCTCCTAGGGATGAGATTACATGATATACATGTATGAAAATGCTAATGAAACCATTATTATGCATAATATATGCTAATTTAAAAGTAAAAGATAAAAGACATAAAGCATAACTGGCACAACTGAAGGGATAAACTATTATTCAGTAATAATTGGAGACTTTAATACCCTACTATCAATAACAAGATAAGCAGAAGTCAGCAAGGAAACAGGATGAGAACAACAAAGTAGCCCACTGAGCTCTGAGAAACATATGCACTCTCTCTACCCACCAAAGAAGAATAGAATATTCTTCCCTAGTGCAACAGGACTATTTCCAAGAAGGATCATGTTAGGCCATTAATTAAGACTCAACAGTTTTTAAAAAGAGAAATCAGAGAGTGTATCTTCTCCAACCTCAACAAGATTAAGTTATAAATCAACAACAGAAGGAAAACCGGAAAATTCACAGCTTATTGGAAAGTAAACGGCATACTCTTAAAAAGTCAGAGAATCAAACAAGAAATCACCAGCAAAATTAGAACATGGATTTGAATGAAAACAAAACCTCAACACACTCACATGCATGCGGTGTCCTGGAGACTGTGCCAAGGAGGGAAGATTGATGTGCAAGAACAACTGATCCTACAGTTACAGGAGCTGGAGAAAATACAGAGTTAATCCAAAGATAGAATAATGAAGGAAAAAAAGGTTAGAGCCAATAGTTAAAAATAGAAAATAGAAAAAAAAATCAGTAGAAACTAAAGTTTACTTCCTTGAAAAGATAAAAAGTGAAGTATCTTTCTTTCAATAGATAGATGAAGGAGAAAAGATTTAAATGACCAAAGCTATAAGCAACAGTAGAACCATTAGTAACAATTCTATAGAAATAAAAAATAATTATAAGTGAGTATTATTAGCAACTATATGACAAAAATTGGATAGCTTACACATAATGATTAAATTCCTAGAAGTAAAACAATAACATAACTATATAATAAAGAAAATTAAAAAGTGAGCAGATGATAATTAGTATGAAGATTGAATCAGGAATAAAAACAACAGTTAACTAGGGGCTCACATGTGTTACACCAGCCCTTTGGAGAGAGAGGCGGGAGGACGGAGAGTACAAGGGCCGTCTGAGCAACACAGGGAGACTCTGTCCCAAGCACACAGGCAAACAAACAAACAAACAACAAAATCTTCCAAAATGAAGCAAATCAAATAACAAAACAAAAAACTTAAGACAATAGGATCATGGTACTGATGGCATCCCTGGAGAAGCCTATCAAGTGTATACAGACAGATGAAGAAGACACTTTTCCAAAAAGTTTGAAGAGGAAGGAAATTTCTTGAACTCCTTCTGTGACAACTGCACGACCCTGATACCAAAGCCAGACACTTCAAATATAGACCAATATTCCCTCTGAGTATTGGTAAAAAATCCTCTGGAAAATCTGAGGAAAATGACTTCACTTGGATTTCAGAAGGATTACATGCTATGACCACATGAGGTTTACTCTTGCAATATAAAGATGGTTCAGTGTACAGACACAGATCAATATAACACATCACTTTGACAAAACAAACAGTAAAGCTCATACATGTGTTTCAAACAATATGGAGTTGATGAAATTTAGCTTCCTTTCATTATAAAAAATGGAGCTAACTAGGAAGAGAAGAAATTCTGTCAACATAACAAGTCATAGAAGAAATCCCCACACTGAATATCATATTCAACCATGAAAAATAGACGGCTTTTCCTCTAAGGCTAATAGTCAGACAAGGTTGTCAGCTTCCTCCACTTTTTTTTTTTTACACAACATACTATTGGAAGTCTAATGTAGAGCAACTAGTGAGGAAACAGTGCTGTGTAGCTGTTTGTCTGGATTGAAATACCCTGTCCTAGAGGGACCAGATGTCTCATCAGTATCACAGGAAACCGTAAGACTGAGAGGCCAAGAAAGCTTACTGTATTCATTGCCCCCTCTGGAGGATATATAAGCAAGCATTCAACAAGTGCTGGGGAAGAGGAGACTCTTTACTGGAGAAGCCTGCAAGTTGCACAGAGCATTTCAGTCATGTGGCTTCATGAGCTGTAACTCATGCTGGGCAATGCAGATGACTGCATTGCTTATGTTTGTGTATGTAATTCCTCCCCATGCTACCATAAGTATCCCAGTAATCTCACTGGCTCACCAAACAGAAATTAGATGGGATCTTTTCTTTGGTTTTTCATTGTCCTTTCTCCCTGGGGTGAATAAAAACAGACCCCCTAGCAAACAGTATTGCAACACAAAAAAGAAGCAATCCAAATTGTATTAGTTACTTCTTTGTTTCTGTGAGAAAACCCTATGACCAAGGCAACTTACAGAAGAAGAGTTTATTGAGCTTACAGTTCCAGAGGAATAAACATCCATCGTGGTGGGGAGGGCATAGCAGGAGGCAGCTGGGGCAGAAAGCAGAGAGTTCCTGTCTTCAAGTCTGAGTAGGAAACAGAGAGGGTAATAGGAAGTGGGCAAGACTATGAACACAATAAATTTTATGTTGTGCATTTTACAGTGATACCAAAAAACTGGTATAAACGTTAATGATTTGTTATTGTTGTTTTAAAGAATGGTTGAAGGCTGAAGAAATAGCTCAGTGGTAAAGAGCGCTGACTGCTCTTGCAGAATTTGGCTCAGTTGCCCAGCAACCACATGGTGGCTAATAACTGTAACTCTAGTAGAGCTATGGGGATCTATCTGATGGTCTCTTCTGGCCTCCATGGGCATTGCATGTACAGGGTGCACATACATATAGGCAAAACACTTATATATAGTAAAAAATAAAGTATTGGTTGAACCAAATAAAATACCTTGATGGTCTTGATGTGTTACCAGTTTCCTTTCTTCTTGTGGCCTGAAGACATTCCAATTGTTCATTCATTCATTCATTCATTCATTCACTGGAAATAAATTCTGTGTGTCCTGGTTTTTAGATACTGGGAATATTCAGCTTCCCTTAGAAGGGGATATTTGAGAGGAAATGATAAGGAATGGAGGGGTAAACTGATTTCTTGGAAGAACAAACCTTCCAGGAAGAAGGAAGAACAAATGCAAAGACCTGGAGGTAGTCATGGGTAGGCATATTCAAAGGTCCTGGGTAGGCATATCCAGACAGTGGTGCAGAGACCTGAGAGGCTGGGATACAGTTAGCTGGAGGATGGCAGTGGGAAGGGGCAGTAGACTTGGGAGGCTGGGAGGTGCTGGGGCAGGAGGTAAAGGATCTGAGATTATTTGGGAGAGGAATGGGAATTTGGCAGATGACTTGGGTGAAGAAAGGCTTTTAAGCAAAGAAGTGCTTTGGTTTCTCTGTTGAGAACAATGTTTGAAGAATTTAAGGAGAAGTCAGATTTCATAGATGTCTTTGCAGGAGTCCAGGGAGGAGCTGATAGAGCCTTGAACTTGGGCTGTGGAAGAGAGGAATCGAGGAAAAGCCTCCGGACTCTGGCTGTCATGTTGACAGGTAAGATTCCCTGACAGCAAGATTTGGTGTGTGAGAGATGGGTAGAGTCTAGGATGACAGGGGTTGGGTCAGAGAAACTAGAAGGACAAATAAATAACTAAAAATTTAGAATGCAAATTCATAATGATAACTAAAGGTGTGATAAAAATAACAAATATACACAAAACTTAACAGATTCTTAATAATATATAGATAAATGATAGATGATAAATAAATAAGTGAAATGAATAGACCAACAGAGCTTGAAATCTTTGGCTGTCCCCACCTCTGTTGCTACTACACCTTTTTTTTTTTTAATTTTTTTTTATTAATTTTATTTATTTCTGTATGTGTACGAATGTTTTGTCTGCATGCAAGTCTGTGCACCCGTGTCGCGCAATGCCGCGGAGGTCAGAAGTGGGCGTCGGATTCCCCTGGAGCTGGAGTTCTCCTGGAGTTGGAGTTTCAGACGGCTCTCAGCCGCCATGTGGGTGCTGGGGATCGAACCCGGGTCCTCTGCAAGAGCGGTCGGCGCTCTTAACCGCTAGGCCATCTCTCCAGCCCCGCTACTACACCTTTAACTAAGCCTTCATGTGACCAAGACCTTTGGCACCTCAGGAGGCTCAGCCTGGGCACTCTTTCCAAAAGCACTTAAAAATTAAGAATTGAAAGGAATCTCATTCTGCAGGTCACAGCTCAAACTTGAAAGACTGGCTCTGACTTTGTGTCCCAGTTGTGTTGATGGAACCCCTGCTCTGTGAGACAATATGCCTTTGTAATACTCTGGGTCAGGCCTGTTCATTGCTTGTATAATCTCAGATTTTCTTTAATACTTGGACTTTTTTTCCTGCCCTTGCTTCAAAATAGGTAGAGGGTTACATAGGTTCTCTATATCATCTTGGTCAGTTTTGGTAATTGTATTAGGTTTCTCCAGAGGAACACAACTGGAGAAATATGTACAATTAGTTATGAGAGAGAACTTACTAGATTGTCAAACACAAGCAACAGCAGCTCAGTCCAAGAAGCTAAAAAGCTTAGAACAAAAGGGACCAGCGATGAAGCCTCAATTTGCAGCCTGAGGCCTGGAAGCCCCTGGAGAATAGCTGGTACAAGTTCACGTTCAGAAGCTGAACAGTCTGGAATGTGATGTCGACAGACAACAATGCCAAACACTGCTAGCTCACACGGGGTGACTGTGTACCCATGTGTGTCAGGGCTGCCTTCTTTCAGATCTTCCTTCTGTCCAGGCCCCTACCCTGGGGTGCCACCCACATGATGGGAGGGTCTTCCCCCGTCACTTCACGGGCCTGCACTCCAAACATTTCTGGAAAAATCCTTAGACATACACACCTAGAAATCTATTTTATCAAATTTCTGGTCATTTCATAATATAGTCAAGATGACATCCAATGATGATCTTTTTCAGTATCCATTCATGAAAATTTTCAAGTTTTAGTACAAAAGTATTCATTAGTATTTTAAATGTATATATATATATTAATTTTATTTATTCTTATATGTGTATGAATGTACTGTCTGCATGTAGGTTTGTGCACCTGTGTCGTGCAATGCCACGGAGGTCAGAAGAGGACGTTGGATTCCCCTGGAACTGGAATTAAAGACAGTTCTCAGCTACCATATGGGTGCTGGGGATCGAACCCGGGTCCTCTGCAAGAGCAGTCGGTGCTCTTAACCGCTAGGCCATCTCTCCAGCCCCCTAAATGTATATTTTTAATTGAATTAATTTTTGTGCATTTCATACAAAACATCTTAATCTTTATACCCCTCCACCATCTGGTACCTCTTAGAGCCCCCCCACTAGATTTCTTAAATTCTGTCACATATGTATTCTTGATCAAAGCTTTACAATTAACATAACAATTATACATATTATGGGGTACAATGTGATGCATTTAGTATGTGTATACTAATTTCCGATATTCATAATTTGTGTTTTCATTTTCTTGTTTTGATCAGCCTGGATAAAGGCACTTATATATCAATTTTCTTGATGATTTTTGGTCTTTTTGACACAGAGTCTCCCTTCAGTCCCAGCCTGGCCTTGAACTCACAGAGATCCACCTACGCTTGCCTTCCAAGTGCTGGGATTAAAGGTGTGCACCACCACACTCAGCTTTTCTCGATCTTTTTCAAAGAACTGATTCAGTCTTAGAAATCTTTCTCTAATCCAGTTTTCTGTCTGACTGTGTTTCCCAGTTGTTTCTCAGAGGGACCTGCATGCACACAGCTGCTAGGGTGCTGTGTTTTGTGTCCTGTCAATACCACATTCCTTTCTGGACTAGCATCTCAAAATTCATAGTACATTATTTTGTGTGTCTTCATTCACCTGTTGATGTCTATGTAATGTGTGGGACTTGAGAATGTAGCAGAGGAATTAGATGGTTAAAATTATTTTGATTCATTTATTGTTATGCGTATGAGTGTTGTGTATGTACATATGTAAGTACACTGTGTGTTCAATGTCCTCAGGGACAGAAGAGAATGTTGGATTCCCTGGAACTGGAGCTATGGATGGTTGTAAGCTACCATGTAGGTTCAGAGAACCAAAATTAGGTGATCTGCAAGAACAACCAATACTTTAAAAAATTATTATTTTTATTTTATGTGTATGAGTGTATTGCCTGCACGTGTGTAACTGCACCTGTGTTGTGCAGTGCCCGTGGAGGTTAGAAGAAGGTGTCAGATCCCCTGAAACTGGAGTTATGCACACTTGTTAGCTGCCATTTGGGTGCTGGGAATTGAACCCTGGGTCCCCTGAAAGAGCACTCAGTGCTCTTAACTGCTGAGTCATCTTTCCAGCCCCAGGAAAAGCTGATACTTTTATTCACTGCATCGTTGCTCCAGTCTCAGAATAAGATCTTATAGAATTTATATTTCAGTGGGAAACTGGACAACCAATAAAACAAGTAAATACAGCTTTTAGAAATTACGTATTTTTCTTTTTTTTAAATTATATTTTAAGGGATTCACAATATAAGAGCATAGTTGTTTTCAGATCACATTGACGTTGCTCAGTTTGCCATACAATTAGGTAATTGGTGCTAGCATCCACAGATGAGGGATACCATTCATCGTTTGTTTTTCTGGGACTGTGTTACTTCACTCAGCATGATGTTCTCTAGCTCCAGCCATTTACCTGCAAAGCTCATGATGTCATATTTCTTTACTGCTGCATAGAACTCCATTGTGTAGATGTACCACATTTTCTCTATCCACTCATCAGTTGAGGGGCATTTGGGTTGGTTCCAGCTCCTTGCTGTTGTGAAGAGAGCTGCAATAATTTTTCTATAATCATATGTTTTAGCCTTTTACCTGAGCCCACATAGATGGCAATGAACCAGGTGGCACCTGGCTTGGCTAAATTGTGAGCTTTGTGAAGACAATGAGATTGAGGTACAAGACTTCTCCCAGAAAAGAAAATCTCTTGGAAGAAAGAGGCCACAAAAGCATCTTATGGCCTGGTTATTCATCACAATTATCCACATGTTGCAGGTCTGGGATGGAGAGACCACCAAATCAACCTGTCCCACTCATGAACATAGGGAAAACTTCTGAGGGCTGACTGGAGGTCTGGAGAAAGATGCAGAAAAGTTACGGCAGAATGCACGATCTGGGACGGGTAGGGGTGGGGTGGGGCGAAGGGAAGGGGATATATGCCTGAACTGAATTGGAAAATGATGTATGAAATACACAAAGCATCAATTAAAAAAAAGATAGATATCCAACCAAAGAAAATTAAACTAAGCTCTAGAATGAAAGCCAGAGTGAAGCAAGAGGATCATGTCCATACATTCTGTATGTATAGGATGTTAGGATGCCATTGTCTGTGATATGGCTTGACTTCCCTAAAGTTTTAAATTTGGATGACTTTTATTTTGATATGATTTAAAACTTCCTCATAACCATTTGACATATGGTCCCACCCTAAAACACGTGTCTTCCCGCCCTGTCTGGCTCTATCTCATCAGTGATGATCCTGTCCTGATGGCTGAAACTGTTTCTGAGACCTGTGGTTCCCCAGCTGCTTCTTCCTCCCAAGACTGGTCATCTGTGGTACCTGAAATGGTGATGGCTCAGATGTAACATTTGCATGACTTAAAACTAGAAGGAAGGCTGAATAAAAGGCTCAGTGGATGAAGCGCTTACCCGGCAGGTGTGAGCACCCCAGGTCAAATCCCCAGAACCTACTTAAAGCGAGCTGCAGTAGTGCATACTTGTAATTCCACTCAGCAGTTCAAGGGGAATCTCTGGAAACTCATGAGCCAGCTAGCTTGGTACTCGTAGCTTCAAACTATAAAGAAAAATTAGAGGTAAAAAAAAAAGATAACAGGGGTTGTCCTCAAACACACACACATACAGAGAGAGAGAGAGAGAGGGAGAGAGAGAGAGAGAGAGAGAGAGAGAGAGAGAGAGAGAGGAGATTAAAGTAAAACAGGAAGAATCTTTGAGCTGGAAAAAGCAGACACTTAGAGTGAGTTTTTGGTCTTTCTGTTTCTGGGTTACCTTCACCTGAGATGAGATTATTAATATCTCTATGGCTTTTAATATAATTGTCACTATTAGTGGGGACTCATTCAAGCAAATCTGCTGTAGAAATTTTGGTGAGTGGCCTACAGCTCTAACAGCATTACATTTAAAAATTATTTTTGTTTTATGTGTATGAGTATATTGGCTGCATGTAGGTAACTGCACCCATGCCCTGCAATGCCCATGGAGGTCAGAAGAGGGTGTTGGGTTCCCTGGAACTGGAGTTAAGGCAGTTGTTAGTCACCATGTCGGTGCTGGGAACTGAACCCAGGTCCTCTGCAGGAGCAGCTGGTGCTCTTAACCTGCTGAGCCATCTCTCCAGGCCTTCTAACAGCATTTTATCCAAATGATACTCCTTATAACATTCTTGTCATTTCCTTTGCTCCTTTGGTAGCCCTTTCCAGAAGACATGGTCTGCAAGAGGACATGTCTGGTGGAGCAGGAGAGGCACTCAAAGTTGGCAGCTGTTCACAAGCATGTTGAATTTATGGTACATTTAAACATTTGTATTAATTTGCAATGAAAAGCAGGACTAAAGATATTTGCCATGTCCATTACTATATATCTAGTCTGACTTGAAGTAGAAATTATGTCTGCTTGTTTTACCATGAAAAGCATTTTGTTCTTCTACTTCAGGAGAAAATGTGTACAGTTTGAGTGAGCTTCCATGTCTGCTTATCACCAGTGATCCTGATGGGAATGTTCATCATGGGCAGAAGTTTGGACCTGTGGATTAGAGCATGGGTCATGTGAAAACACATGCAGATCCCGACTTTTTTTTTCTTTTTCTTTTGTAAGAACAGGCAGCACATCAATAATGGCTGCCTGATTGGAAGTATAAACCTATTCTATATTAGAACCCTCAAGCACAACTCAGTTAAAGCTCAACACAGCAAACAGAGTTGTGCAATTGCTAATTTGATTTAAAATTAACAGAGTAATATCTCAAAGCAGGGGGTTTGGAATCTTTCTTCTGTTTTGAGGTTCCCTCAGCCCTCTGCACTTCTAACCTTATCTACTCTCTTACATTTCTTCCAAAAGATCAAGGAACATCCACAATGGACTTTACTATAGCTCGGTAGCCCTCTGGATCCAGACAGCATCTCTGGTCTTAAGTTCCTATTTTAGATTTTTCAGTCTGTCCACCACTACCCCCCAATGAGAGGAGCTATGCTTCTTTTATCTGAAATGTATAAGAATATAAACAAATAAGAGCAAAAAGAATAATATCTCCAAAGAGATATGAAACATTTACTCTAAAGGTCATATTTTGAGTGATAAATCTCAGTAAATTGGCAAGAATTTTTCCAAATATAAAAAACCATAAATCTATAAAATAAAGATATCTGGAAAGTGCAAAATTATTGGGAAGCCAAATAACACACTTCCGCCTCATGAGCCCTTTAAGCAGCATCTCCTCGGCTCCCACATTCACCACAATGTCTAGTAACAACCATGGTGCCCTCTACTTCTATGAGTTCCACGATTCCAGAGTCTACATAGAGGGGGAGACTCTGACTTTTATGCTCAACAAATAACACAGGTATAAGAATAGTCAGTATTGCCGGGCGTAGTGGTGCATGCCTTTAATCCGAGTAGTTGGGAGGCAGAGGCACATGGATCCCTGAGTTCAAGGCCAGCCTGATCTATAGAGGGAGCTCCAGGTCAGCTGGGACTAAAGGGAGACCTTGTCTCAAAAGATGACCAAAAAAAAAAAAAAAAAAAAGAAAAGAAAAGAAAAGAAAAAGAATAGTCAGTATTAAGAATCAATTTGTACTTGATGAATAATATTAGAGTCCCACAACTGGACACACACATACACAGACATTGTGAATTGTTCAAGCCTAAGTGATACACCTACAATGCAACCTCTACAACTAAGGTTCACACAACATAGAACAAGGGGCCAAGAGGACACTAATTAACCTCCTAACTCTCATTAAGGAAGCTCTCTCATGGAACATGGGGCCAGGAGCTCAAAAGCTCATAAATGACCAAACTGTGGAGATTAGGAGTCTGCAGAATGTGGGTCCAGGGACAGGTTGCCTATATTCAGCTTCACTCACCCAGGGGTCAGGTAACATGGCAGAAGAAGGGGTGGAAAGATTGTAAAAGAAAGCAAAAGATTGTACAAGACCATATGGAAACAGAATCCTACAAGCTCCTGAGACCTTGGTCATATGAACCTATAGCATTGGTGTCAGCATGCACAAGACCCTTGCAAGTTCAACCAGACAAAAACCCGGCATGGAGTGCAGCAGTAGGTGGCAGACCCATTTTTAGCTGAAGAAATAATGGCAGCTGTTTATGGTTGGGTGGGGAAGAGCTGGCCTTCTTTAAGCTTGGGAGTCTGGATAGACTGACTGGAGCTCAAAGGGTGAACTGGCACCGGGGAAGATTCGTTTGGCACAGTGGGCCCTAACACGAATGACAGAATGTGTGAACCCTGGGAGGAAGGATCTGTGGAGGGTGCCAATGGAGGAGGGGGTATAAAGGCGATTAAGACTGATTGAGATGTCATGTATGAAATACATAAAATTCAATAAAAAATAACAATCAAAGCCAGGTGTGGTGGTGCATGCCTTTAATCCTAGCACATGGGGGCAGAGGCAGGCAGATCTCTGTGAGTTCAAGCCCAGCCTGGTCTACAGAGTGAGTTCTAGGCCACCTGGGGCTATAGGGAGACCCTGTCTCAAAAAGATAAAAAAAATAATCAAAAGAAAAGAAATTTTTTTTTTTTTTTGTCTACTTGAGACAGGGTCTCCCTGAAGCTCAAGCTGGCCTGGAACTCACTATGTAGACCAGGTTGTCCTCAGTCTCATAGAGATATGCCTGCTCTGCCTCCAGAATGTCGTGATTAAAGGTGTGTGCCAACACGCTCCAGCTAAGAATTGTTACATATTATTATTTTTACTTTTTTAAGTCAATAAATCTTTATTTAAGGTGTTACATATTGTTAAGTGAAAGAATGAAGCACAATACTTTAAAGCAGGACTCTACTGAAGGAAAAAATACATACTGTGTGATTCCACAGAGGTTAAATTAAAGAATAAGGCAGACCAATCTGTTTTGGACATCAGGCTTGTTGGGAAGGGGCTGATTGGACCCCAGGAACAGGGCCTGGGAATGTCTTGCATCTGGCTTTGATGGTGGAAATTGCATAGGAGTGGAGATATATAAAGCTTACCCTTGCTGCATAGACATTATGTCTTTATAAAACAAATCAAATACCCACCACTACTTCCCTGTGATTTGTCATATCTTTTCAAGATCTGTACATTCTTACCATGCCATAATATGGCTCCTAGAGCAGATTTTCAGTAATCATTGAATTTCATGAAGATCAAGTTCCTTTGAGAAAATTTGAAAAGTTCTTGAACAAAGCTTTTCGTTATGTCATCATTTCAGAGAATACACCGATGGGCCAAAAGATAGAACAAACTGTACCCTGCCAGTGTTTGTCCCCATCGCTCTATTTATTTAGCTGCATGCCGATTTCTATTTCTAGCTAGGTAAGTAGTAACTGCAGGGTGTGTTTAGTCTTGGATACCTTCCAGTTTTGCTTTTTAATGATCAGGTATATTTCTTTTGGGGTCCATGAGTATCTGAATTTATTATAAAAACTATAAGCATGTTGTAATAAAATATTATTTATGTTAGCATTGCTAAAGAGTTTGGGTGTAGTTTGATAAATAAATTCAAGATCGTTTCTCTATTTCTGTTCTCTTTTCAAACTGGCAGAGGCTCTAGTGCCCTGCTGTAGGGTGGGGATGGCACAGGGCAGAAGCCACAGGCAGCCTAAGGAATCCTTGCTTCATTTTCAAGAGCCTCAGAAGGGAGACTGACTAGAGAAAGGCCTTTACTCTGATTCAAATGAGATCTTGAACAAAGGATGGGGAGAGGAATCTGTGCATTTCTAAGAATGAAATTCTTTTTTTTTATTAATTTTATTTATTTCTGTATGTGTATGAATGTACTGTCTGCATGCAAGTCTGTGCACCCGTGTCGTGCAATGCCGCAGAGGTCAGAAGAGGGTCTTGGATTCCCCTGGAACTGGAGTTCTCCTGGAACTGGAGTTTCAGACGGTTCTCGGCCGCCATGTGGGTGCTGGGGATCGAACCCGGGTCCTCTGCAAGAGCGGTCGGCGCTCTTAACCGCTAGGCCATCTCTCCAGCCCCAAGAATGAAATTCTTATTGGGAGACATTCGCAAGTAGACAGTAGTGTAAGCAGTTTCAAAGCCAGTGACCCAGACACTAGATTCCACAGAGCGACCTTGCACCAGAGAAACTGTGGGCAGAAGAAAGGTAATTAAGCTATGGGGGGGGGGGGGATAGAGACAGGTCCCATCTGGCTCTCAAAGCTTTAGTAGGGAAAGCCTGAAGACCACCTTAGATTGTGTTACCACTCAGGTGGTATGGAGACTCATAGAAAGTAGGTTTACCAAAAGGAAAACAAAGATGTTTCTAGCACATATGAATTTATTGGTGGAGATTCATACCCACCGTGTTGTGGAGAACATTGATTCCCCTCCCCCAATCTACATCACTTCATTTTAAATTTTCCAGTTTTGCACTTCAAGGAAAAAAAATATAACAAGTGAAAGTATGATTTCTGAGAATGGTAAATTGAAAATACATAGGGGCCATGGAAATAGCTTCCAAGCCAGCACCTGTGTGGCTGGTGTGGTGTGGACACTGAAGTGATGGACAGGAAAGGGGGTGAGAGCTGTCAACTGGGAAAGGGTGAGCAGCCTCATCCAGGGCTGCACACTCCAGCACACAATTCTAGAGAATCATGCAAACCTAGAGGCTGTGTGAACCTAGGGTTCTACAGTTTCAGGCTCCATGGCAAAGGTCAAGAAATCATGCAGAAGAAATGCCTGTAGCCAGGTTCCCCAGGTCGTGACAGACAAGCAGGGAAGATACAAAAGAGAAGCTAGGAAGAGAAGACAAGCAAAGAAAACCACACAAAGCAAGAGGTGATCCAGACAGTTCTTTCCTGTTCTAGTTGTGGGATGGAAGTGCTGATTAGGGAGGAGGTAGGGATGCTCTGGGCTTCACATGCATGCTGGCTGGGAAGGGGGTATATATGGTTAGAATGCATCCTGGTGGAACTAAGCAGGAGAGCGAGATCTCAGGATTGTTGCTGCAAGGAATGCAGGGACTTATACTCAGCCCCAGCCAAGAGGTTGAAGAGGCTGTGTCAGGAGCTCAAAGCAGTGACTTGTAGGTACTATCACAGGCCAGTTAAAATAACAGGGCTAAGGAAGCTACTGGAGTAGGGTCTGGAAGAAAGAGAAATGATGGATCTTGATGTCAACCAGGATTCTCTCTCTCTCTCTCTCTCTCTCTCTCTCTCTCTCTCTCTCTCATTCTTGCTCTTTCTCTTTCTCTGTGTAGGGGGCACATGTATGTTGTGTAGGGGGCACATGTATGTGCAAGTGTGTATACACACATATATGCCTGTGTGGCCTATATACACACACATATATGCCTGTGTGGCCACTATAACTAGGAAGGTAACCTGGGTAAAGCTAGGTTGCCAATCCTTGACTTTACTCACATGCAGGGAAATGGAAAAAGAATGCTCTGTCTTGTCCAGGAGGGAAAAGAAATATACAGTTAGGAATAGTTCTTCTTATTTCTTGACACAGGGTCTTTCTCTTTCTAAGTAGCGAAGGCTGGCCTGGGGCTGGCAATCCTCCTGCTTCAACTTCCTCAGTGCTGGGATTACTGATTCATGTTACTACACCTGGCTGAAGCCAGCTTTAAACATCTGAAGTTGAGGAGAGAATTGGGTTGAACCATCAATGAGGCTGATGTACAGAATGATCCATGTTCTTCTGCCTCCGGATGCGCTATTGCCTCCACTAATTTTTAATTTTTTTATGTATGAATGTACTGTCTGCATGTAGATCTGTGCATCACTGTTGTGCAATGCTGCATAGGTCAGAAGAGAGTGTCGGATTCCCGCGGAACTGGAGTTAAAGACGGTTCTCAGCAGCCATGTGGGTCCTCTGCAAGAGCAGTCGGTATTAACCGCTAGGCCATCTCTCCAGCCCCGCATTTTGTCTTAAAGAGCTCACCCTATATTGCTGAATGTTAATCATGCACGAAGTGCATCAAAGACAGTTAAAAGAAGGGATGGCGAGATAGTTAAGGGAGACAAGTACTTGCTTTGTAAATATAAGGGCCTGAAGTTGACCCTCAGAATCCACTTAAAAATGAAAATGAAAGAAGCTGGGTATGTGGCATGCTCCTTGCTAAGGAGGCAAGGACAGGTGGATCTCTGAGGCTCAGTGGCCAGTCGGCCTCTCCTACTAGAAGGGATCCAGGCCAGGGAGAGTCCCTGTCTCAAAAGCAAGAGGTGGGCAGTGTCTGAGGAACTAAACCTGAGACTGTCCTCTCGTCCCCATGCAAATGTGTGCCCGTATGTGGATTCTGCACACAAACATACATACACACAGGTAAAGCAGAAGGCAACCCTGAGTCTTCATAGATCTCTTCATACATTCTTCATAGATCTCTTCAGCTCCAAAATTCTGTGATTCCCACATTTTACAAGCTATAAAATGACAGCTATATCAATAATGCATAGTTTGCTCTCCTCTGAAGTTTCAGTAGGTAAAAGTATGCAACGAATTATAGACATTCTCTGAAAATTTGTGAAAACAGAGACTGAGCAGAATCAAGCAAAAGAATGGTTTGAATAATAACATATTGATAACAGATAGTGCACACTTGTTTAGGCATCACAAGACTCCGAACAGAAACACATTGTTTGGAATGTGTATGCTTGGTCTCAATAAAAATATCCGGTTGCAGAGATATTTCATGTGGTTTGAACTAACAGGCAAAAATTTAAAAATTCATTGGTCTCTACTAACTCATGTAATTGTATATTTTGGAGGTACAGACAATGGCATAGGTTTGCTGTAATGGAACTGATTGGAAAATGATCTCTTGGAGAAAATTTATTGCTGGTCATAAGATTTCTTTGGTTCTGAAAAATGCTGGGTTTAGTAAAATCTGTAGCAACAAATGAAAGTCTGCTTTAATAAAAAGTGAGGATCAGAGAATTGTGGTTTTTCCTAAGAGGCCATTTGATCCATTAAAATTGCATTGGTTTACTCTTTGTGTTGGCTTTTCCTGAAATCCATCAGTTTGTAGTCTGAAATAAGTTCTTGCCAGGTATTGCTCTGGTAATGAAACAAGACCCTTTCTAATCCTTAACACAAGCCTTACTAATTAGTTTCTTGTTCCTGTGTCAGCTTCTCAGGATGGAACAGCCAGGGGCTTCTCTGCTCTTGTTGAAGATGGAAAAGCCATCATTTCATTGTCACAGAATCCACTTGGCATCCCAGAGCTCAGTGGTGGAAAAACATCTCATTCTGTAGAATGAGATCAGGCTGCCTGCTTGGCTGAGGCTCTGTGTCCTCCCCGAGTTCTGCAGTGCTTTGTCTGGGCCAAGCTGGGCTGCACCCCTGGCGGAGACTCTGCCACCGTCCCTGGAACAGGATCCTCTGGTATAATTGACCTTATTGTTAGGAAATTGTTCATAAAATTAGGAAACTCGGAGTAAACAGAGAGACCAGGCGGAGCTTCTCTTGCACAGGGTATCGTACATGTGGAATGAGTTACTGAAGAAAGTGAGTGAGTCGAAGGGCACAGACGGATTCAAGACACTCCGGGTTTGTTTCTGGACACAGCGGAGGAGGGAGGCAAAAAGAAGGAAGCCAGGGAGAAGGTAGGGTTACAGCGCGTTTTCAAGGACCGGCATGCAAAAAAAAAATCCTCAATTTTTTTTCAATAAGCAACACTTTGCTAGTTATTATTATTATTATTATTATTATTATTATTATTATTGTCTTTTCTGAGACAGGGTCTCCCTATAGTCCCAGCTGTCCTGGAACTCGCTCTGTAGACCAGGCTGGCCTTGAACTCACAGAGATCTGCCTGCCTCTGCCTCCCAAGTGCTAGGATTAAAGGCGTGCACCACCATGCCCGGCTTTGCTAGTTATTTTTTATCTATTTGGGGTCAGCAGGCACAGCCGGATCCACGGTCTGGTGCTGTGTGGCACAGGGTTTTCAGGGTTTCCACAGTGCAGAGGCTGGGGTTGGGGGTTGGGTGTCAGGGGCGTGCCCTCTGAATCCAGAGCTGCAGAAATCAGCATGAAAGTCAGAGCTAGATTCCTCACACAGGAAGCCCAGTGCCTTGAGTTCTGTTGACTGGTTTTCCAGAATTTATGAGTCTAGAAAACAGCTCCAGATATGGGGCCCTTTTCACCTTTAACCACTGGGAGGTTCTGTGCGCTGACTTCTTCTGATCATGGTCCATCCCTGGGCTGGGAGCCAGGAAGAGAAACTCAAATGCCAGCTGTGTCTCTGGGCTCCTGCCATATTGGGATTTCATGTCATGGCTGTCTGCCTGTACTTCACCTATATCCAGTGTTTTCCACCAGCTCTTAAGTTTTTTTCTTATTAAATTTATGCATTTGTTTCAGTATGAGCTCAAGGAGAAGTTCTAGGGCAGGCAAGATGGAGACTACAAATGGTCCAGACACACCAAGGAAGGCAGATGCTATGATGCCCACCCTTTAGGCAATGGATTGTTGTTCCTTCTCCAGATGTGCTCTGTGGGATTAGAAGTGCTGGCAGCTTACCAATGCAGCCGGGATATTGAGGTGTTGGGGCTGAATGTTCATGTGGGCTTCAGTGGATTTCACATCAGGCTGTGACATGTCCCTGCCAGCCATTAGGCCACTGGTTCAAGGATTCAGTCATTGGATTAGCTACCATTGGCCCTCGGGGCTATTCAGCCAAGGCTGAAAGGAGGTGTTTCCATTTCAAACAGGTTCCATATCTAGCTCTATGAAGTTTAGGTTGGAAACTTACACGGCCTGAACAGGAATCTCCAATTATCTCTCATTTATCTATGCCCAAGCAATGCCTTCCACAGGCTACTAGCCAAATGACACCGGCAAATTTAGTTGGTAGCATGAGGGAAATGAAAAATCCAAGAAGCTGGTTGGGGGGAAAATTGAGGATCAGTGGTAGCAGATGGTTTTGAGGTCCATGTACCATCTTACAAACCAAGTTACAGATTTAACCAGTTCTACCCATCATTCTGTTTCTCAGAATGAGAAAGTCTGTCTTCACTGTTTCATGAATAAGAACATTTCACAGGGCTTGTCAAATGGATTCCATGATGGCCATTGGGAGCGTTGGGGTCCGGGTGTGCATGAGTGCTGTGCTCCATTCCTACTGTTGTCACCAGCACTGAGGTTGTCCTGAAAAGCTTTCAAGATAGTGGAGATCTTAGCAGGAAGCCAGGAGACAGCTCAGCTCTTCACAGTTCTTCAGTGTGAGAGAAGCTGTGTGGAGCAGAAAGGAGAAGCCCTCAGGGCTCAGTACTGAGACTCCAATCTTTTTCTCCAGTGGAATCAGGAAGCAACTGAAATCTACAAATTCTTGGTCACTGGAGATTTTTCTGCCTGTTTTATGGAGCACAGTTGAACATAAATTAACCTTAGGAACATATTGAAGTGTACTTGTAAGTGTCTCTCAACCATTTTATAGCCTAAATTTCTCCCGGCAATGGCTCGGCTGCTGACTTCCATCTTCCTACGCTCTTACAGAACCTTTCCAGTTTCTGAAAGGATCATGAGACCTGTCTAAAAACTGTAATCACACAGGAGAGAGTTTTCTGGAATAAGAACAGCAATTCCTTAGCTTTGAAGGTATCCCCAGTGTGTTTTTATTTATAGTACCAGAGTCAAATACTTGGCAGGTTGGTTCAAAAGAAAATTGCACTAGGTGAAGGGGGGGGGCAATAAAGATGGCTTGTGAACTCAGTGTGCCTGTCTCTACCAAATGCATCTTTATGAATTCAGATCCCGTGCTTCTTCCCATTACATTTCAACATCTTATTTTACATCCTACTGCACAAAAGTATAATTGTGATGTTAACAAAATACAAAAGACTAAAAATAGCCTAAGGCAAAGCCCTACTTTGAGTAACCTGGAGGAGCAACCAGTTGACACCAGCTATAAATGATGAATGTGCTGTCTGCATCCAGCTGGTACAGAATGACTTACCCATGTGCTTTAGCTACTGGAGTCTGGCCTGAGGTCAGTATTGGGCAATGCTCTCGTTAGAATCCTCTGGTTTAAAGGACAGAGCATCACTCT
Source organism: Rhizomys pruinosus (assembly GCA_009823505.1). Classification (NCBI taxonomy): domain Eukaryota; kingdom Metazoa; phylum Chordata; class Mammalia; order Rodentia; family Spalacidae; genus Rhizomys; species Rhizomys pruinosus. The sequence goes on from VZQC01009113.1 coordinate 4,471,292, forward strand.
AGAATATGCACACGTATCCAACCGAGTTTATTAGAGAGACAGGGAAACCACATGAGGAAAAGGAGGACAGCAGAGGCAGATGAGGGAGGAGTTCTAGGAACTGGGAAGTCCTCGGAGGCCCAGCAGCGGCTCTTGCCTTCCTCTCTGCCCTCTTTGAATCACTCTTAACTATCTGCCTCTCTTTCTGGAGTCCTGTGCATTTCTTTTCTCTCTGTCTACTCTGGTTCTAGTTCTTCTCATAGACTCTTTGTCTTAGTCCATTCATGATGTATACTGGAACGTAGGCTGAGTAATTTATAAATAATGGAGATTTATTTCTTATCGTTCTAGAACCTGAAACAGGAGAGATCAAGGAACCAAGCAAGGTGTACACCTAGAGAGTATTCTGTTGCATCTTCACTTGGAAGAACGGATGGAAAGGGAAAGAAGAGTGAACATTGCATCCTCAAGTGGGGGAAGAACGACTGAGTGTGCACCCACTCACTCCAAGCCCTTTTCTAAGATCTCTAGTTAAAACCACTGCTGACCACTGCTGTTCTTGGAAAAGACCTGGGTTTGAGTCCCAGTGCCCACATGGCAGCTAACAACCATCCATAACTCCAGTTCCAGGGAATCCCATGTCCTCTTCTGACCTTCGTGGGCATCGAACAACATGGGTACACTTACACAATTGGGGCAATATAATCATACACATAAAATAAAAATAAATAAATTTTAAAAAATTAAAAAAAAAGATCTCCAGTCTACTAATGTGAGCTCCATCTTCATGGCTTAATTCCTTCTCCAAAAGCCCCCACCTCACAATACCGCCGTGCATTGGGGGTTAAGTTCAACATGAGTTTTGTAAGGTCTGTACGAGGTTGACCAAGAGTGAACGCCTTCTTCCTCAATGCAGGCTTCGGGAAAAACCAGGCCAGGGACCAGGTTACAAAGGAGACAGCTGGAGACAGGTCATGGAACTAGCCAGGAAGCAAATGCATCTGATTCTAGTTGTATCAGTCAAAGCCAGGTACCAGTGATGACTTCCTTCTCCTCTTCTTCCTCCTCCTCCTCTTCCTCCACCTCCTCCTCCTCCTCTTCCTCTTCCTCTTCCTCCTCTTCCTCCTCCTCTTCCTCCTCCTCCTCCTTCTCCTCCTCTTCCTCCTCCTCCTCTTCCTCTTCCTCCTCCTCTTCCTCTTCCTCTTCCTCCTCTTCCTCCTCCTCCTCTTCCTCCTCCTCTTCCTCTTCCTCCTCTTCCTCCTCCTCTTCCTCTTCCTCCTCTTCCTCCTCCTCCTCCTCCTTCTCCTCCTCCTCTTCCTCTTCTTCCTCCTCCTCCTCTTTATCTTCTCATTCACCTTTGCTTTTCCCTCTTCCTTGCCCTTCTTTGTAGTGCTCTGTATCAAACCCAGGGACATGGGTGGAATGTTCCCATTGATCACCAAGGTGGTGGGATCACATGGTCAAGAGAGGTAAGCCTAGGACTAGCTACCATCCAGGAGGAGGTTGTTTTTTTCTCCAAGGAGAATCACAGTGATCTATGGACTCTGAACAGGAAGCTGATCTGGAACAGGGATGCCTATAGGTTGCTATGGAAATGTTCACAGTTTGGAGGCTTTTACAGTAGTTTTTTCTATTTGCTCTTGTAGAACAGATCACCCTGGAGCCTTGCCAGGTATCAGTGAATTGACTGAGGCTCACTTTTTAAAATATCATTTGTACTATAACTGGACAAACCTATAAAATTAATTTTATTGATAACAGTCAGAGTGGTTCTGTCACAGTAACATGCAAAGTGATTTAAAAAAAAAGCAGGGGTTGGAGAGATGGCCTAGCGGTTAAGAGCACCAACCACTCTTGCAGAGGACCCGGGTTCCATCCACTGCACCCACATGGCAGCTGAGAACTGTCTTTAACTCCAATTCCAGGGGAATCCGATGCCTTCTTCTGACCTCCGAGGCATTGCACGACATGGGTGCACAAACCTACATGCAGACAGTACATTCGTACGCATACAAAATAAATAAAATATTAAAAAAAGAAAAAAGCAATGGTATATATGGCTAGTGTTTAATTTGGCAGAATGTGCGGATCCTCTATATGTCTCTGTAACAAATTATATGAAATCTGATGCCCTTCACACTGCACAGAACTCAAAGTGTTTGGTTACAGTGCATCCCCAGTGGCTTATGATCTCCATCACTGGACCGTCATTGAAATGAATTTTAGTAGGCTGATTTCCACATTCAGTGAATAGTCTTAATGTCCAAGGGTATAGTATAGAGCAGCTTTAATTTACAGGTTGCTATAAATAGGAAGGAGCAGGAGCTTTAAGCTCACGGAGCATGCAGTTGCCCCTGGCACTCTGTGAACAACTCTATACATTTATTCTTTATTCCCAGATTGCGATGTATCATTTGGAAACATTCAGATAATTGCTGCAACATTTCCATCAGAGGACAAAGTTGTATTCAGATTTAACATCTTTTTTGCAGACTTTAATCTAATTGCTTCAGAAGCTTGTAGCTAGGAGAGAAGATGGCTCTTCCTGTGGGTATGCTGGATCAGGGTTTACACTTACTGCAGCCAGCGGTCTCTTTAGTGGCAACTGCATGCTCTTATTAGGGGTGAGTGCTGAGTGTTAATACATTTGGTGACCTATGCATTCTTCATACCAACGACCTTTCCAATGATTTATAAAGGTAAATCCAAATTCTAGAGCAAGAAAGAACACGTGAAATAGCTTCACCCAAATGTCTCATTTTCAGACGAGGACACTGAGGTCAGGCCACTCAGTGCCCTGGTCAAGGTCACAAACCTTGTCTGTGTGCAGTGCTCTCTGCAGTGTGAAAAGGTCTCATGGGAGCTGTTTGCTCCTGGCTTTTGGTTCCCATTCTTTCACCCCGGCCATTGCCCACCTGTCCATCTCTTCAGCTCTAACTTAATTCTTTAATTCCTTAATTAACTTCCCCCCCTGAAAACATGTCTTCTTGGCTGTTTTTATTCACATTTGGGAGAAATGAAATCTATGTGGGATTTCCTAATGACTCTATCATATAAATATTTTCAATAGGCAAGCCAAAAATATTGTCTACTAAATCTCATCATAAGGCCAGGACCAATGAAAACAAGCAAGGAAACAAATAAAACATGTTTAGAGACCCTTCATTGGGCTGAGTGAATGTACAAATACGTAGAAATCATGAATGTGTTGGTAATTTAACAGTTTTTGGGTAATGTCAGTGGTTTGTATAGTTGGCCCTCACAGAAAGGATTTCATGCTCACTAGCTGTGTAGCCAAGCAACTGCCTCCCTGCCCGTGGACTGAACTCTGCACAGAGTTCCTCTGCTGGCCAGAGGAAAGCAGGTGGGGTTGGGAGGACTTTAGATGCATATTGCCTCTCACTCGATACTGCAGACAGGCAGCCAGGGCAGGGCAGAACAAAACCAGCCTAGAAGGTGACAGATGTGCCACTCGCTTGAGCATGGAGGATTTTACCCCAAATGCCCTGGTTCCAACACCTTCTTTCCCTAGAAAACACTAGTTGAGGACCTACTGTGTTCCGGGGCTGGCATTAGCCTCTGCAGGAACACAAATGGTTATCACGGGGGGGGGGCACTTCTTTTTTAGAGGGGATACATTTGTGCTAAGATGTCACATAGTAGGATGTTTAAGCATGGCCCATTGACTTCCCAGGGAGAGTGGGAGTCACAGTACGTCCCAATCCTGAGTTTGCTGAGCTCCTGGGGTTTTACTATGGACTGTTTACTATGGGCTTACTGTCATAGGGTAATGCATTCCGAGTTGCAGTGATGCCCAAGTGCTTGGGCTTCTGCATGTCCAGAGCTTTGAAAGAGGGTGGCCTTGTGTAGCTCAGACTGGAACTTGCCCTGCCTCAGCCTCCACAATGCTGGGATTATAGGTGTGCAGCACCATGCTTGGCAAATTTGTTGGTTATTAAAAATCTAGCCAGGCGTGGCAGTGCACACCTTTAATTCCAGCACTTGGGAGGCAAAGGCAGGCGGATTTCTGTGAGTTCAAGGCCAGCCTGGTTTACATAGAGAGCTCCAAGCCAGCTGGCACTAAAAGGGAGACCCTGTCTCAAAAAGACAAAAAAAAAAAAAAGAAAGGCTATTCAGTTTCAGAGAGGGCTGTGTTAATTTACAAAAGCAATCTTTGACCAGGTAAAACACTAATTGCTGCAGGACTGACAGGAAAAGATGGTATGTACCGGTTTCTCCTTGACACCCCTTAGTTGGGCTTGTTTCTTGGAGAGAGTCAGAACATATTTATCACTAAGAAACTTGTCATATCTTCTCTGCATACACACATCAAAGTAAAAGAAAGCATATGCAAACAGAAGCAGCATTTGAGACCCTCACTTCAAGAGTGTCAGAGAGATGCCTCTCACGGGGAGGGAAGGGTCTGGTCGACTGGGGAAAGCAGGCTGGTCCTGGAGATGACAGTCCTATCCTGCAACTCTTGCTCTTTCATTACCCCTAAATTAATCTTAATGATGGCTCTGGAAGTTTGCCAACCTTCTCTTTAAAGGGAAAAATGGTAGCTGGCATCTTGGAAGACCCTTTGAATTATTTGACTTAAATCCTTTAAGTCAACAGATTAAACACTTATTTGAAATGAAAGTAGCTGTTTACCCATGGAAACACATTGTTTTTGCTCCACTGTTTAAAGGTAAATAGATTAAAGGACACACAGACTCTAAAGGGCTCCGGTAAAGAGAGACTGTTGAAATCTCTCGCTTTTTCTAAAGCACCCTCCTTTGCCCTAATCATTAGGGGATCCTAATCCTGAGACTTTTGAACGAAGAGAAAGAAAAGTTCTCTTTTCTGCTTAGTGAGATTTCGCGAGCAGTAAGTAGCCTTCTGGTTCCCCCTTTTAAAAGCATGTGTATGTAGCTGAAGATATTCCCTCCCTCATGGCAGACCCTTCACAGACACAAATGTGACTTTTAAAGAAGCCCGACTGGCTCACTCTGGAGCCAGGTGCTTCATTTTGATAGGAAAACTGAATCCGTCCTGACTCCCACCTGCGGTGACCATGCTTCCTGGGTTCGCTCATCTGTGGACTTCCCTGGGGGGTGAGCTCGCCCCGTCTACCCTGTCATCGCCTGTCATCCTCCCTTAGGAGAGATCCTAAGGCTTTTATAGACATTCTTGAGTCTAGATTAGAGCATGTGCCACATCAAGGGTGAAGCAGTGCCCTGGGGTCAGGTCACGTTTCCTTCCCTGTACAAATAATGGCTTTGGAATTGTAGTTTGAAAACCTGTACTCTGCATGGTTTAGTGGGCCAGACCTGAAATCACAGCTTTGGGAGGTAGATTGGGGTTCAAGATCCTGCTCTGCTACCCACAGAATTTGAGGCCAGCCTGGGCTTCAAGAGATTCTCTCTCAAACCAACCAACCAACCAACCAACCAACCAAACAAACAAACAAACACAAAGAAACATTGCGCCCAAACTCAGTAACAACCAAAAGGAACCCCCAAACGATCTAGACTTCAGTCCTAGCTTTGTTCTTTGTTTAACTCATTTTCCCAGCCAATACAGAGACCCAATTGTATGCCAAGGGCTGTCTTTACCTCTGAGGCCATTTGGGGAATCAGACACACCTCTCAAACTCATGGCTGTGGTGTGGTTCATTAGTAGTGATGTATCATCATTCACATGAAAAAAAAAATCTTCTAGGGACCAAGACTTTGGTACATGGAGTGCAGCAAAATGACTAGACAATGAAACAGAAAAAGAGACATACAGAAAGCACAAGCCTCAACTCAGTTACTATTAGAGTTCACAAGCAAAATTCCCTCTGTTCGAAGGATTAAATGTTTCCTCTAATTTCTGTGGTTCTTTCCTGGCTGACAGGATCACTAGAGGAGTGTGTCACTAGCTCACTGGTTCAGACACTCAGAGGGCAGCATGACTCCTGTTTGTTTGAATGTAGTTTGTCACTTTCAGCAGCAAAGTGGATGTTTAATGTCCTCCTCATTGTAAAAGTATTGGGGTGGTGAGGCCTCTATGGGAAGTAGGTGATTGGGAGGGGGGTCATACTCTTGGAAGGATTATCGCTTTTCTTCTAGGAGTGAATTCTTACTGTCATGAGACTGATAGAATAAGTCTTTCTCAAGCAAGTTCAACACTCTTAGCTCTCTTTTTCTTTCTTTCTTGCCATGTGACTTTTCTCCACATGCATTCCTGCTTTGAGGCCAGGTGTGGCACCACTAGAGGGGTAGGGAACTCAGCAGGGCTCAGTAGATGCTGGCACTATAATTTTACATCTCCAGAGCTGAGCTAAACAAATTTCCTTTCTTTCTAAAGTTCCCAGTCTCAAGTATTTTATTATAGCCATAGGAAATGAACTGAATTGCTCCTTAAACTGATCAAGTGAGCACAATGGATTCTTGTTGTTAGATTCCATAGTCATAACGTCACTTTGTTAACATGGTTAAATGTTTCATTTCCATTTCTGTGCCTGTCTGTTGGCAAACATATACCAGCCTGTGGAAGTTCACATCCTGAGAATCAAAGCATTGTTGGGTGCCATTCAGCAGCCAAACATTTCTTTCTTCCTTCCTTTCAACCAACCCCCCCCCCCCATTATTCAGTTATAGACTTGGCACAGCACCCTGCCTTGGGAATCTGGACCCACGACCATGACCAGAATGGGGTGGTGAGTAAGTGGAAAGAGAAAAGAACTGGGTCTTATAGCACTGCTAAGCTCAACCTTGCCAGCAAGGAGCCCAGCCTCTCATTCCTTATAATTTGTGTCAACTTCTCTTGTATTATCTGTTCTTTGCAGCCTGAAGCATTGTAACACACTACACACACACACACACACACACACACACACACACACATCACTTTTTAAGGGTTCCATTAGGATTACATTAAATGATTAAATGTGTTTAAGTCAGGAAGAATGCTAAAGATTCTCATCAGTGAGTATTAGCAGGGCAGGAACTCAGGGGCTGGTACAGCTCCGTGGTGAGTCCTGGCTGATCTCGTTGCCGGCAGCTCTCTCCTGTCATCCCAGTTTCCTCCCTCAAATTCAGCTGCTCAAAGGCACCTGGGTTGATTCCCATTTCCTCAGCTTTTTCTAGAAGACACTCGAAGCCTCCAGGCTGTATGCTCTATTTAATCTGCTCTGTCCAGCAGGACTATGTCACGGGATTGCTGGGTCAGGCAGTACTTCTGTGTACACTATTTTGAGGAACCTCCCTTCTGTTTTCCATAGTTGATGAACAGAGCTACATCTGTGCCCAATAGCCAGTTTTTCTTTCTCAATAGCTGAGCCAGCATTGACTATTTTTTTCTATCTTTTTGATGGCAGCATTCACTGGGGGCTGCTCATACAGAATTTGAACCCTGGGCTTGTTTTGGAAAAAAGAGACAAGGGAAAGCAAAAACTGTTACTGTTAAGAGAGAATGAGAGAGGACCAAAAAACCCAAAAACAAACAACAAAAAAAATGGGCAGGATGTGGTGGTGCATGCCTTTAATCCTGGCAGAGGCAGGCGGATCTTTGTGAGTTCAAGGCCAGCCTGGTCTACAAAGTGAGTTCCAGGACAGCTGGGGCCACAGGGAGACGCTGTCTTAAAAAAGACTCCTAAAAAAAAAAAGAAAAAAAAAAAAAAAAGAGAGAGACACAGAGAGAGAGAGAATGAGAGATGAATTTAAAATGGAAGAAAGGACAGAAGGAACAGAAAGCGCCATAGGATGCAGATGAAGAGCATGCTGCTGGAAACAACTTCCAATGGACCCGAGTAGCCCCTGCTGGAGGATCCCGCACCTTCTCCACTCTGCTGTACTCCTTGATTTTTATTCAAAAGATAAATGATGACATTAATGTGTGCAAATTTATCTGTAAAGAGCTACAGACAGAGTTGCACACTCTTTGTTTCCAGCATGAGTTCTCCAGGGTGGGTCACTAATCCCCGCCTGCTCCCAGTGCTGTCTTGGACATTTGGATTTCTGATTAACCAACAGATGTGGGAGAAGAATGGCTGGTGCAGCCAGAGAGGTCCCCTATGACCACACATGTGCAAATACTGAGGCTCACAAATCATCCCTGGGAACTCAGCTGTGGCTTGTGTGAACCCCCTACCCCTCCCCTCCTTTGCCCCCTGAATCAGCTGTCCAGGAGGATTTGTGAAGAGGATGCAACTGGATCAGGCAGGTGATGAAAGAGCCAACAGAGCTGACCATGGGGAAGAATTTGATCATTTCATTGCACTGAACTTTTCTTCCCCACAACCTTGATGGTCCTGGAACTGACGGGGATTAAGGACCCTGGCTGGGAGAGCAGAGTAGAAAACACTTCAGTGAATAACTAACAAGTACAGGAGTCCTCAGACCCAGTGAAAATATGCTTGGGTACAAAGCAGTGTGTCCAGATAAAAACATGTTCCTTTCTTTACTGTGCTATATTGTTTTAAAGTTTGAAGACAGCAAATAAAAGGTTCATGAGTTTTTCAGACATTGGATAGCTCTCAAAAATGTCAACAACATCAGGGTAGAACTAATAAAAATATGGTCCAGATTTAGCACTTGTAGTTAAAGGAAATATAAAGAAGGGAATGAGAACATATGGAAAAGCATGCTTGGGGTTTGAGCAGACTGACCTCACACAGTAAGAAATGACAGTTCTGGAGGGAATGCTGGGCAAGAATGACTTACTTTAATCAGAGAAACAGCAATGCCTCCTTCCTTTGTCATCAATAACACTGATGAACTTCAGTCACTGTCTTTGATTGTCCTAGTAGGGAAAAGTGTCAGATCTTAGCTTCTTTCCAACCTACAGTATAAGGACAAGGCTGCTTTGAGATAGAGCTCCATTATCTAAGCAGATGGGCCCAAGTCCAATACAGTGCACCTAAGAACAGATGGCCAGTAATCTTCGAGGAACTGTTGTGATGACTTTTCCTAGGAAGATGCAAACAAACATCTATTCCCCCTAGAGAGGACACCAACAACAGTCTAAAGCATGATTCCATCAAAATCCAACATGGCAGACAAATGAGTTTATCAGTCATAGAAAGGTTACATGCGGTTACACACAATCATCTCAATTGATGCAGAAAAAGCCTTTGATTGACAAAATCTAGCATCCCTTCATGCTTAAGGTCCTAGAGGGAATTGGATTGGAGGGATCATTCCTCAATGTAATCAAAGCCATATACAGGAAACCCACAGCCAACATCATCCTAAATGGAGAAGAGACAGAAGTATTCCCCTTGAAGGTAGAAACTCAGCAAGGCTGCCCCCTGTCACCACTCCTCTTCAATATAGTGCTTGAAACACTTGCTAGGGCAATAAGGCAAGAAAAGGAAATTAAAGGAGTACTAATTGGAAAAGAGGAAGTCAAGCTATCCCTTTTTGCTGATGATATGATTGCTTACCTAAGGGATGCTAAAATCTCCACCAGAAAGCTCCTAGAAATGATGAAAAGTTTCAGTAAAGTGGCAGGATATAAAATTAACCTAGAAAAATCTGGAGCCTTTCTTTACACCAACAACAAGCACCTGAAGAAGGAATACAAGGAGACCTTCTCACTCACAATAGCCTCAAAAACAATAAAAAACCTAGGAACAAACCTAACCAAAGACACCAAAGATCTCTACAAAAATAAACTTTAAACCCTTGAAAAAGGAAACTGAAAAAGATTTCAGAAGATGGAAAGACCTCCCATGATCATGGATTGGGAAAATTAACATAGTAAAAATGTCTATTCTACCCAAACTAATATGCAGATTCAACATTATCCCAATTAAAATCCCCAAGAGTTTCTTCACAGGCCTGGAAATAAAAGTCCTTAATTTCATTTGGAAAAACAAAAGACCCTGAGCAAAAAGAGCAATACAGGGGGATCTCTATACCAGACTTCAAACTATACTACAGGGCTATAGTCATAAAAACAGCTTGGTACTGGCACAAAAACAGACCTGTTGACCAATGGAACAAACTGAAGATCCAAACCTGAGCACATACAATTTCGGCCACCTCATATTTGACAAGGGGGCCAAGAAGACACAATGGAGGAAAGACAGCATCTTCAGCAAGTGGTGTTGGCAAAACTGGATCACCACTTGTAGAAGAATAAAGTTAACTCCCTACCTCTCGCCCTGTACAAAAGTCAACTCCAGATGGATCAAAGACTTCAATGTGAAACCCCAAACTCTGAAGGTGATAGAAGAAAAAAGTTGGCAGCAGCCTACAAGACATAGGCATAGGAAAAGTCTTCCTAAATCAGACAGCAGTTGTGCAAGAAATTAGATCGACAATTGACAAATGGGACCTCATTAAACTCAAAAGCTTATGTACATCAAAAGCAACAATCAAGAAACTGAAGAGAAAACCCACAGAGTGGGAGGAAACCTTCACCACAGATACATCTGACAAAGCATTGATTTCCAGAATATATAAACTACTCACAAAACAAAGAAGAAAGAAAACAAATGAATCACTCAAAAGATGGAGCAAAGAACTGAACAGAGACTTCACAAGTGAGGGATTAGAGATGGCTGAGAAACATCTTAAAAAATATTCAATGTTGCTAATAATCAAGGAAATGCAAATTAAAATCACTTTACGATATCATATCACTCCAATAAGACTGGCTAGGATCAAGAAAACAAATGATGCCAAGTGCTGGAGAGGTTGTGGGGAAAGGGGAACACTCATCCACTGCTGGTGGGAATGAAAACTCATAGAGCCACTATGGAAAACAGTGTGGAGAGCTCTTGGAAGACTCAAAATGAGCTTACCTCCTGACCTAGTCATACTACTCCTGGGTATATACCCACAAGACTTATCTTACCTCAGAGAGACATGCACAACCATGTTTATTGCAGCTCTGTTCATAACAGCAAAAAACTGGAACCAACCCAAGTGCCCCTCAACTGACTAGTGGATAGAAAAAATGTGGTTCATCTACACAATGGAGTTCTATGAAGCAGTTAAGAAAGATAACATCATGAACTTTGCAGGCAAATGGATGGAACTAGATGATATTATGTTAAGTGAAGTAACACAGTCCCCAAAAAACAAACAACGACAAATGGTATCCCTCATCTGTGGATGCTAGCACCAATTACCTAGTTGTAAGTATTTCTTGTGCAGGGCCCCTTGAGCTTTTGTACAAGTAGTTGGGAGTGCTGTATATTGGAAAGAAGAAGAAGACAGAGAAGAAGAAGAAGAAGAAGAAGAAGAAGAAGAAGAAGAAGAAGAAGAAGAAGAGCAACAACAACAACAACAACAAAAACAACAACAGAAAAGACTGAGTCAAAGAACTGACTGAAACAGTGAACTTCTCCTCAAAACAGTCAACTTCCACATCAAGAATTTTGAGAAAGACTGAGAAAAAAATGAAAAACATGTTTGGCAAAATGCATGAGCTCTGGTGGGGTGGGGGGGTAGGGAGGGGGACATGGGTCTAGATTTGCTTAGTAACATAATCTTGTGCAATATATATATATTAAATTAAAAAATTTTAAAAAGAAAAAAATAAAGGTTACATGCAGGAACATGGGTGATCTCAAAGCAGCTATGTTACTGCAAAGTCCCTCCCCACCATGGGTGATGACCTCATGGATGCTCTATTATAGAATTTCCTTTCAGTCTCCCTTCCACACCTGCATAGTCTAGCATATTCTCAGATCATGTATAGTGTAGCTAGGGCAGAATTACATGTAATTTGCATGGGGGTGTGAGAAGGGGTGGCTGAAATCTCAGGTGAGGGGGGCCTAATGAGCTTATTCATTCCTTCCTTATATGAGGAAACATCAACAGGCATGATTTTGAGGCCATCTTATCAGTAGTCACAACTGCTGATGAAGATGGCTTTTATTCTCAAAGGATAATGTTTTATAAAAGGAACTGAACACCTCTGAACTTCAGTTTTTACATATTTCATATGGGGCAAAGAAACCCTTTCTTACTGCTTTTGTGTAATAATTAGGTGAAATAACATGTGGTAAGTGATCTAGATCAACATTGTCTGATGGAACTTTCTGGAATGATTTGATGAAGCGTATGGTACGCTCTTGTCATCAGATAGTAGCAACTGAGCACTTGAAGTGTGATTACTGCTTCCTAAGGAAACCTATTGTTAATTTTATTTGAATTTAGATGATATATGTTCAAGAAGGTCCACGTGTGGCTAGTGGCTGCCATTTTGGATAGCATAGGTCTCTTCAATGTGCATGATGTTGATGTTGGTGAGGATCATACTAGTTCTTCTTCCTTAAATTGGAGTAAAAGCTTCCTGTTGAGGTGGGCATTGATGTATTAGGAAGGAACTCATACTTCTTGGATAGGGTCAGAGAGCAAACTATTTTCATGGCCAGTCCCATCATAGTCAGTCTTTGTGAATGAAGTGAACTGTGACCATGTGTGCTTTGGGTTTATATATTCTTTGGCTCTTCCTTCTCCCAACTCATTAAGACAAATGGTCAGGGAGAAATGGCATTCCAAGCACAACAACTAAGCCTTTTTTTTTTGTAATGATAAGTTTCATTCTCTATGACTAATGCTTCCATTTTGAATATTTGTATGATGACTTAACATTGATGGTCATGGGGCTGAGTGTTCAGAATGGTCCTGGACTTGAAACAGCCAGGATGTGTCAGAGGACAGCACCAATGATAAGCAAAAAGTACCACTTTGAGACTGAAGGAGAATCAGAATAATGTGTATTTGAAGGAGCCACTACAGTACTCCATGTTGTATCCAACTTTCCTTGAAGGCTCTCAGCCAAATACAAGACAAGCAGATGGGTCTCTCTGGGCTGTACATGCAACGTTAAGTCTTCATTAATGAAGTATGTGCAGCCTTGGTGACAGTGGCAGCTAACCCATGCTGGGATTTTTTTCCCCATTGGTGTAATATGCATATCTGTATATCTGGAGTTTCCCTGAAATACTGACAAAGGCAACAAATAAGGGTGTGGCTATTTCTTTTCTACTAATATATACCATTCTTTGAACACATTTTTTATTTGTTTATTTTTTAAGGGAGAACACATTTTTTGATATATTGCATTACCATATTAGAAACTGAGGGACTGGCTGGAAGTGCAAAGTGCATGCCCACAGGACTCATCTCTCACATTCCTCATCCAGCACGTCTGCTGTATGCTGGGTCATTCTGCAGAGTGCGTCTGTCCTTTCAAGCACATAGGGAAGAGAGGGCCCTGGAATAATAATACCACACCTTAAGATCACAGGACACATTTGATTCATTTGATGACAGAAGTACTCTTGTTGGTAATATTGGTCTGCTAATCAAACTATTTTGGATAAAGTTAGTATTTTTCCAAAGGAAGCAGAAAATAAGTATAAGGTAGAAGCAGTAAATGACAGAGCAGCAGGGGTGACAGGGAGCAGGTAGTACCCTAGCTTCTCTCAACCAGGGAAGGGCAGCTTTTCAAGGAGAAATGAACAATATATCCATAGGAATAAACACTATTCTTTCAGTTGCATAAAAGATCAGGAAGAGAAATAAGGACAGGTTATATACAAAAGCCTTGTAGGACATGGGTAGGTGACCAAGGACATGGGTATGTGCCCTTTGGGTGCCCTGCATTATTCCGCAATCCTCCAAGGATGTTCTTAGCAATTTAAACCAAACTTGAACTTTCAGCCTAGGCTCTTCTTGAACTCAAGATTCTCCTCCTCAGCCTCCCAAGTGCTGAAATTACAGTCACGTGTCACTATGTCTGGCTCTTCAATCAATGCTCATATTGATCATGGTATTTTGGGCCTGTTTTATTTTATGCAGGATGTACTCTTATCATGTATTCTTCATTTATAAAGATGACTTCAATGAATTTTCTTATCTTTATAGTAGAGGTGCTCATACATTTTTCTAACCTGTCTCCTGCTTTAAAGGTGCACATTTTGGATTTAAGGTATAAAGAACCGTTCTATAAATTCAGAATGAAAATAAAGGGTTTTTTAAAATTGTTTTTATCTTTATGCATATGATTGTATTGTCTGCATGTAGGTTTGTGCACCCACGTCATGCAATGCTGCGGAGGTCAGAAGAGGGTGTCGGATTCCCCTGGAACTGGAGTTCTCCTGGAATTGGAGTTACAGACGGTTCTTAGCCGCCATGTGGGTGCTGGGGATCAAACCCGGGTCCTCTGCAAGAGCAGTTGGCGCTCTTAATCGCTAGGCCATCTCTCCAGCCCTGAAAATAAAGATTTAATTGTATCCAGAAGCCATTGCTTTTGAAGCCAGACCATTATATAATATTTTGGAAAGATATCCATGAAAGTTTAATGGGTTAGACTTTAGTAATTGGAATCATTTAAGTTTACTGGGCATCTAGTTCCCAGGGGTCTATAAAATAGACAAGTTGCTGAACATGTAAGCACTGTGTGCTGCTGTGTGCCTCAATTTTCTGTAAGTCTGAGAATGTAAATGGTACTGTTTTAACTTGTAAGAAGGTTTTATGATAGATGGCTTATCCAACTTAGAATTAAAACCTAGAAACAGCACTGGTAGACAGCAGACATCTGTAAGACAACAGATATCTGACCGGATCGAATCTTCTACTTAGTCCCCTGGTCTGTTAGGCTTTGGCTAGCACACTTGGAGATGTCCTCAAGCTTATCTGCATGCCAGTCTAAGGACAAAGGATTCCTTCAAGGCTACTAGGAAAACTTTGCAACTGCCATACACAGCCTGGGTACTTAAACTGCAGATTTGTTTCTTTCCCATTCTGGAGGCAGGAAGTCTGTGACGGGGTGTCCTTAGGGTTGGCCACTGCTGAGCCCCTCCTTGGCATGCTGGCAGACATTTTCTTCCTGTGTCTTCACAAGCTCTGTGACAGGATACTTTCCATATTGGATTAGGGCCTAACTATGAACTCACTGTACTTAACTACTTCTTTAAAAGCCCTGCCTCCAAACACAATCACCTTCCAAGGTACTGAGAATCAGGACTGAAGCATGTAAATTTGGGACCAGATAACATGTATATTCTCAGCTTTAAACCTCTGTTTTTTCCTGTGTATGTGCTCCAGGGCCATTAGAAGCAGACTCCAACTCCAGAGATGCACCATTTTCCATAACAATGAATAGCCAGTTTCTGAACATCTCAAGGCTTCTCTCTCCATGCCCTCCATCCTCAAGCTGCCCAATACTCAGCAACCTTGATGCTTGCTGTTGGTACCATGATCATTTATATCTTATTTCTATATGTCAAGGAGTGCTCAAACCCCACAATGCCATTCGAATCTCATCTCTGGAAACACCCTAACACCATTTTTTTTGTTTTGTTTTGTTTTCTTGAGACAAGGTTTCCCTGTAACCCCAGCTGGCCTGGAACTTCTTATGTAGACCAGGCTGGCCTCGAACTCATGAAGAACCACCTCCCTCTGCCTCCCAAGTGTTGGGATCAAGGGCACGAGGCATCACATCCAGCCCTACAATTACCAGTTTTGTGGTCTTAGGAACCCATAAGCCTCCCTACAATACCTAAAGATTCATGAGGAACTTATTACTCGAAGGGTTCTCTACACTGGCTCATGTGCTCCAGAGGCTAAATCTGTGTCTTCTGATGGGAAACTCATCATGATTTTCCTTGTCAAGGTATGAGTAAAAAAGAAAAATGTCCACAAAGCATGCACTATGTACAATGCTGTCAGAGAAATAAGGGGGTATTTTATATCATGTACATCGTGGCAAATTTACTTAAAGACTCCACAATAGGAGTTCTTAGTCTCTAGTGTCCCCTCTGAGGCATTGCATTGGTTTATACCCCAAATGTATATTGCAGCTATAAGGTCTCAGGGGAGACAGTACCAAGTGTTTATTTAGCCGTTGTATGTCAGGGTGGAAGAAGGGCTGGCTGCTTCTGCCAACATTGGTTTGAGTGGCTCTTCTGACCTTGGCTGGACTTGTTCCCACATCCACATGGGGCACAGGCTGACCTCTGTTGGGGTCACTTCCAGATGTGACACTTCTATTGTCCTGGAGCCAAGGAGCCAAGCTTCTGATTCTGACAGTGATGGTGGGTCTCATGCAGCAAGAACATTTCAACTTTGCTGTTTTGGCACTTGCTAGCAACTGAAGTGTGTCATACGGACCTGCATTTCTCTGTGTTCTGCCATCTTATTTCAATGGAGGTTTACTTTGTCTTAATTTACTTATTTGTCTTAATTCATTTTTAAATTTTATTTATTTATTTATTTATTTATTTATTTATTTATTTATTTATTTAATGTGTACGAATGTACTGTCTGCATGTAGGTTTGTGCACCCGTGCATCCGTGTTGTGCAATGCCGCGGAGGTCAGAAGAGGGCGTCGGATTCCCCTGGAACTGGAGTTCTCCTGGAATTGGAGTTATGGATGGTTCTCAGCCGCCATGTGGGTGCTGGGAATCGAACTCGGTTCCTCTGCAAGAGCAGTCGGTGCTCTTAACCTCTAGGCCATCTCTCCAGCCCCTTAATTCCATTTTAAAACCCCCTTTTGGAGACGTGGTTGATACATGAAAAGCTGTACACATTTATTTAATGTGTTTTACTTGATGAGTTTTGGAGGCCATAAATTTTACCTGTGAAACCATGGCTACTATTACTAGACCTTTGCCCCACCACCTCCCAAAATTTACCCTGAATTGTTTAATACCATCACCAACATTGATGGTAGTGAGAATACCTCACACTTTGGGCAAATTTAACTCAGCCAATTTCAGCCACGCAATGGAGGGCTGAAATATAGGTACTACGTTGTGAAGTAGGTTTCTTTTTTTTTTTTTTTAATTTTTTTTTATTTTATTTATGTGTATTCATGTACTGTCTGCATGCAGGTCTGTGCACCCGTGTCGTGCAATGCCGCGGAGGTCAGAGATGTAGGTTTCTAAAACTTACCTTGCAGAAGTGAAGCTCTGTTTTCCTTGGCTGACTTCCTCCATACTGTGGCTAGTGTGAACGTCGCCGCAGTGACAATGGAGTGCAGACTCCTCTGATTTCATCTCCTTTGGATCAATACACTATAGAGGAAATGCGAGATCACATGTTAGCTCTGCTTTTAGCTTTATCGAGGAACTGCCACAATGTTATACTTAATAGCTATAGTAGTTTACATTTTTCTAAACAGTGTGCAAGGGCTCCATATCTCCTACGAGCATTTGTTATCTTAAAAAAAAATAAAGATTGGAAAAGGATATAATTTGAGGAGCTTGAGTTGTTTGTTCTGGAGCTAATGTTCACAGAAAGTCCAGAAACCCACCACCTTCCAATCTAACATCTCAGCATTTCAGGCCTGAAGTGAGAAAATCTGTTTTTGTTTTCTTTGATACCAGATAGACACCTGAAATCCTCTATTGGAATGAGTCACTTGTAATTACAGAAAGTGTTGCTAGGGCCAGGCTGAAGATATTTAACTGTCCTCTTCCTCAGTTTATATATGTACATGGTTGCTCAGTTTTGACAGGCAGCTCACTTTGGTATTAACGCAAATGCCTTGAGTTTTCACATTCCAAAATTATTATTGATTCCAAAACACATGACAGTCATCAGGAGGCAGCTTGCTGGCTTCAGTCAACATAGTGACATGCCACCGTGGGCTGAACTCAGGCATCACGTGAACTCTATGTTAGATGAGCTGTGATTGGTGCCGAGGTTCCACTCAGGTGAGCTAGCAAGGGGACTTGGGATGAAACCAAAGACATCTTTGTCTTTGTAAAATTATTATGGTAAAATTGTTATTTTAATAGGATCAGAAAATTCTTATGTAAATTGTTACATGGCGGTTTACCCAAACCTAACATTATCACACAGCCATTCAATGGCATCCATTTTTGTTCTGCACCAATTAACTTAAAAACATCCATGATGCAAGCAGGATGCATTTAACAGGAATGTTCTGTATCCTGGGGAAGATGCTACCAATGTTGCCTCTATTCATGTGTAGGAGAGGTTTCACATAGAGCTGCTCTGTCTGAATGCTATTCTTTGTCAGGAGAGTGTACACAGTCCCTGTAACATAAGTCCCAGTCAGTGATACAGGGGAAGTCATAGCCAAAATAAACTAGCTGCCTCACCCCCATGAGAACTGTGTCCCACAGTCTCCTTGATAAGTCCACAGAGGCAGGATCTTATTTAATACACAAAATAGTTACTCGGTAGTTAACATGGCAGGTATTGACACCTTCTCTCTGTGTTACCTCTCTACTTACCTGCCACTGCTTCCCAAGGTCTCCATGCAGAATTGACCATGAAACTCATATCTGAGAGTAGGATGTGCTGGAAACTTAATTACAGCATCAGTATGTTTATTCACATGAGGAAAATGATTCAGAAAAAGCCGAACCTTGCCTTCTATTTAAATGCCTCAGATTTTGCCACTCTTAGAGCATGGAATATTTTTAAAATTCAAAAGTTGTTTTTGTAATTTTTTTATAAAGGTAATTTATGGGGCTGGAGAGATGGTCTATCGGTTAAGAGCACTGACTGCTCTTGCAGAGGATCCGGGTTCGATCCCCATCACCCACATGGTGGCTGAGAACCATCTTTAACTCCAGTTCCAGGGGAATCCGACGCCCTCTTCTGACCTCCACGGCATTGCATGATGCAGGTGCACAAACCTACATGCAGACAGTACATTCATGCACATACAAGAATAAATAAAAAAATTAAAAAAGTAAAAAAAATAAAGGTAATTTACGTCCATTGTAAAAAATTAGAGATACTGAGATGATAAAGAAGGTACAACTGGTTAATGATGCTACACTAGAAATAAATGCGTCACATGTTTGTGTTTGTCTTTCCATTTTTTTTCCTTTCACAACACTTTTTCAATTTCATAGAACCTTCTCCACTATGTCCTGGACACTCCTTTTATTGAGAGGGGTGGTCTAACTGGCCTCACTTTGAACCTGTCGTATATAGTGAAGTGGTGTGTGAGACCTCTGGCATCAGGTCGTGATGGTGCCACACACGTGCATCTTGTTTCTGTGGGACCTTGTTCAGGAAGTTCAGTGCCATGCTCTGGAGAAGCTTATGTTAGTGGGCAGAGCCAGACACATGCTCAGGTGCCTGAGTGGGAGAATCCAGTGGAGGAGGAGCTGCTGACATGCTCAGGTGCCTGAGTGGGAGGATCCAGTGGAGGAGGAGCTGCTGACATGCTCAGGTGCCTGAGTGGGAAGATCCAGTGGAGGAGGAGCTGCTGACATGCTCAGGTGCCTGAGTGGGAGGATCCAGTGGAGGAGGAGCTGCTGACATGCTCAGGTGCCTGAGTGGGAGGATGCAGTGGAGGAGGAGCTGCTGACATGCTCAGGTGCTGAGTGGGAGGATGCAGTGGAGAGGAGCTGCTGACATGCTCAGGTGCCTGAGTGGGAGGATGCAGTGGAGGAGGAGCTGCTGACATGCTCAGGTGCTGAGTGGGAGGATGCAGTGGAGAGGAGCTGCTGACATGCTCAGGTGCCTGAGTGGGAGGATGCAGTGGAGGAGGAGCTGCTGACATGCTCAGGTGCTGAGTGGGAGGATGCAGTGGAGAGGAGCTGCTGACATGCTCAGGTGCCTGAGTGGGAGGATGCAGTGGAGGAGGAGCTGCTGACATGCTCAGGTGCTGAGTGGGAGGATGCAGTGGAGAGGAGCTGCTGACATGCTCAGGTGCCTGAGTGGGAGGATGCAGTGGAGGAGGAGCTGCTGACATGCTCAGGTGCTGAGTGGGAGGATGCAGTGGAGAGGAGCTGCTGACATGCTCAGGTGCCTGAGTGGGAGGATGCAGTGGAGGAGGAGCTGCTGACATGCTCAGGTGCTGAGTGGGAGGATGCAGTGGAGAGGAGCTGCTGACATGCTCAGGTGCCTGAGTGGGAGGATGCAGTGGAGGAGGAGCTGCTGACATGCTCAGGTGCTGAGTGGGAGGATGCAGTGGAGAGGAGCTGCTGACATGCTCAGGTGCCTGAGTGGGAGGATGCAGTGGAGGAGGAGCTGCTGACATGCTCAGGTGCTGAGTGGGAGGATGCAGTGGAGAGGAGCTGCTGACATGCTCAGGTGCCTGAGTGGGAGGATGCAGTGGAGGAGGAGCTGCTGACATGCTCAGGTGCTGAGTGGGAGGATGCAGTGGAGAGGAGCTGCTGACATGCTCAGGTGCCTGAGTGGGAGGATGCAGTGGAGGAGGAGCTGCTGACATGCTCAGGTGCTGAGTGGGAGGATGCAGTGGAGAGGAGCTGCTGACATGCTCAGGTGCCTGAGTGGGAGGATGCAGTGGAGGAGGAGCTGCTGACATGCTCAGGTGCTGAGTGGGAGGATGCAGTGGAGAGGAGCTGCTGACATGCTCAGGTGCCTGAGTGGGAGGATGCAGTGGAGGAGGAGCTGCTGACATGCTCAGGTGCTGAGTGGGAGGATGCAGTGGAGAGGAGCTGCTGACATGCTCAGGTGCCTGAGTGGGAGGATGCAGTGGAGGAGGAGCTGCTGACATGCTCAGGTGCTGAGTGGGAGGATGCAGTGGAGAGGAGCTGCTGACATGCTCAGGTGCCTGAGTGGGAGGATCCAGTGGAGGAGGAGCTGCTGACATGCTCAGGTGCCTGAGTGGGAGGATCCAGTGGAGGAGGAGCTGCTGACATGCTCAGGTCCCTGAGTGGGAGGATCCAGTGGAGGAGGAGCTGCTGACAGGCTCAGGTGCTGAGTGGGAGGATGCAGTGGAGGAGGAGCTGCTGACAGGCTCAGGTGCCTGAGTGGGAGGATGCAGTGGAGGAGGAGCTGCTGACATGCTCTGGTGCTGAGTGGGAGGATGCAGTGGAGAGGAGCTGCTGACATGCTCAGGTGCTGAGTGGGAGGATCCAGTGGAGAGGAGCTGCTGACATGCTCAAGTGCCTGAGTGGGAGGATCCAGTGGATAGGAGCTGCTGACTTGCTCAGGTGCCTGAGTGGGAGGATGCAGTAGAGAGGAGCTGCTGACATGCTCAGGTGCCTGAGTGGGAGGATCCAGTGGAGGAGGAGCTGCTGACATGCTCAGGTGCTGAGTGGGAGGATCCAGTGGAGAGGAGCTGCTGACATGTCAGGTACCTGAGTGGGAGGATCCAGTGGAGGAGGAGCTGCTGACATGTTCAGGTGCCTGAGTGGGAGGATCCAGTGGAGGAGGAGCTGCTGACATGCTCAGATGCTGAGTGGGAGGATGCAGTGGAGGAGGAGCTGCTGACATGCTCAGGTGCTGAGTGGGAGGATGCAGTGGAGAGGAGCTGCTGACATGCTCAGGTGCTGAGTGGGAGGATGCAGTGGAGAGGAGCTGCTGACATGCTCAGGTGCCTGAGTGGGAGGATGCAGTGGAGGAGGAGCTGCTGACATGCTCAGGTGCTGAGTGGGAGGATCCAGTGGAAAGGAGCTGCTGACATGCTCAGGTGCCTGAGTGGGAGGATGCAGTGGAGGAGGAGCTGCTGACATGCTCAGGTGCTGAGTGGGAGGATGCAGTGGAGAGGAGCTGCTGACATGCTCAGGTGCCTGAGTGGGAGGATGCAGTGGAGGAGGAGCTGCTGACATGCTCAGGTGCTGAGTGGGAGGATGCAGTGGAGAGGAGCTGCTGACATGCTCAGGTGCCTGAGTGGGAGGATCCAGTGGAGGAGGAGCTGCTGACATGCTCAGATGCTGAGTGGGAGGATGCAGTGGAGGAGGAGCTGCTGACATGCTCTGGTGCTGAGTGGGAGGATGCAGTGGAGAGGAGCTGCTGACATGCTCAGGTGCTGAGTGGGAGGATGCAGTGGAGAGGAGCTGCTGACATGCTCAGGTGCCTGAGTGGGAGGATGCAGTGGAGGAGGAGCTGCTGACATGCTCAGGTGCTGAGTGGGAGGATGCAGTGGAGAGGAGCTGCTGACATGCTCAGGTGCCTGAGTGGGAGGATGCAGTGGAGGAGGAGCTGCTGACATGCTCAGGTGCTGAGTGGGAGGATGCAGTGGAGAGGAGCTGCTGACATGCTCAGGTGCCTGAGTGGGAGGATGCAGTGGAGGAGGAGCTGCTGACATGCTCAGGTGCTGAGTGGGAGGATGCAGTGGAGAGGAGCTGCTGACATGCTCAGGTGCCTGAGTGGGAGGATCCAGTGGAGGAGGAGCTGCTGACATGCTCAGATGCTGAGTGGGAGGATGCAGTGGAGGAGGAGCTGCTGACATGCTCTGGTGCTGAGTGGGAGGATGCAGTGGAGAGGAGCTGCTGACATGCTCAGGTGCTGAGTGGGAGGATGCAGTGGAGAGGAGCTGCTGACATGCTCAGGTGCCTGAGTGGGAGGATGCAGTGGAGGAGGAGCTGCTGACATGCTCAGGTGCTGAGTGGGAGGATGCAGTGGAGAGGAGCTGCTGACATGCTCAGGTGCCTGAGTGGGAGGATGCAGTGGAGGAGGAGCTGCTGACATGCTCAGGTGCTGAGTGGGAGGATGCAGTGGAGAGGAGCTGCTGACATGCTCAGGTGCCTGAGTGGGAGGATGCAGTGGAGGAGGAGCTGCTGACATGCTCAGGTGCTGAGTGGGAGGATGCAGTGGAGAGGAGCTGCTGACATGCTCAGGTGCCTGAGTGGGAGGATCCAGTGGAGGAGGAGCTGCTGACATGCTCAGATGCTGAGTGGGAGGATGCAGTGGAGGAGGAGCTGCTGACATGCTCTGGTGCTGAGTGGGAGGATGCAGTGGAGAGGAGCTGCTGACATGCTCAGGTGCTGAGTGGGAGGATGCAGTGGAGAGGAGCTGCTGACATGCTCAGGTGCCTGAGTGGGAGGATGCAGTGGAGGAGGAGCTGCTGACATGCTCAGGTGCTGAGTGGGAGGATGCAGTGGAGAGGAGCTGCTGACATGCTCAGGTGCCTGAGTGGGAGGATGCAGTGGAGGAGGAGCTGCTGACATGCTCAGGTGCTGAGTGGGAGGATGCAGTGGAGAGGAGCTGCTGACATGCTCAGGTGCCTGAGTGGGAGGATGCAGTGGAGGAGGAGCTGCTGACATGCTCAGGTGCTGAGTGGGAGGATGCAGTGGAGAGGAGCTGCTGACATGCTCAGGTGCCTGAGTGGGAGGATCCAGTGGAGGAGGAGCTGCTGACATGCTCAGATGCTGAGTGGGAGGATGCAGTGGAGGAGGAGCTGCTGACATGCTCAGGTGCTGAGTGGGAGGATGCAGTGGAGAGGAGCTGCTGACATGCTCAGGTGCCTGAGTGGGAGGATGCAGTGGAGGAGGAGCTGCTGACATGCTCAGGTGTTGAGTGGGAGGATGCAGTGGAGAGGAGCTGCTGACATGCTCAGGTGCCTGAGTGGGAGGATCCAGTGGAGAGGAGCTGCTGACATGCTCAGGTGCCTGAGCGGGAGGATGCAGTGGAGAGGAGCTGCTGACATGCTCAGGTGCTGAGTAGGAGGATCTGGTGGAGAGGAGCTGCTGACTGCTCCCATGCTGCTCTTGTCACTAACTCTGGAAACATGATAGGTTTTGAGACTTCTCAGATAAAACACAGATACTGGTGAACATTGGAAAACAATTTATTGCTGCATCTTGGCCTAACAAATTCATGACCCATGGATTCTATGAGCAAAATAAAATGATTATTTTTGCCTGTACATTCTTTGGATCTGTCTTAGAGCAACAGTCACTTGATGGCTTGCTAATTTCCTTCCTATTCTCTGGTCTTTTAAAAAAGCTTTATTTTTATTTTATGTGTATGAGTGTTTGGCTGCATGTTTGTAAGTGTACAATGTGTGTACAATGCCTGTGAAGGCCAGAGGAGAGTACTGGAATTCCCATAACTGGAACTATAGATAGTTATAAGCTGCCCAATGCATGTGTTGAGAGCAAAGTTTGGTCCTCTGCAAGAACAGCTGCTCTTAACCTGCTGGCACACCTCTCCACCCTGAATTCTGTAACCCTGGTATTCTTACTTGATTGGGAGAATAATTGCTTCTTAATGGGCTAAACTTTTTAGGTTAAACCAACTCACAGGTCTATGTTAGTCCAATCCTTTGGGTCATGTGACCACCTCTGAGCCATTTTAGTAAGTAGCGTTATTCAAGTTAAGAAATTTATCAGGGGACTGTGGGTAAAAAGCTTTGAGCTATGACAGAGCATTAATACCCTTACACTTAAGGATATATCTACAAACAAAACAACACAACTTTAAAATATAACAAATTAAGAAATAAATAGCATCTGTACCATGTTAGATGTTTCAAAGAATATATTTTATTTCCAGACTGCCTGAGAGTGCCTGAAACTGGCCTTCCTGGGGTGTTAAGCTTCCCAAATTTCACTGCACCCATCCCCCTTCCTTGAGACCATCTGAAACCCCTCTTGCTGCTGCAGGGATAGAACCCTCTGCCGTGTAGAAGAGGTCCAGACATTTCCAGAATACAGAGGAATGCCCAAATCCAACTTTATGTAGTTGCGTGCTTCCCAAATTGCACCTTGAGCACCCCCCTACCTTGGGAACATCTGAATCCCTCCCACAACTGCAGGGCTAGGCTTGGCCATTAACAGGGGTCCTGAAATTTCTAGACTGCCTGGGAATGCCTGAATCCAGACTTCACGTGGAGGTGAGATTCCCAAATTGTAAGGCACCAATCTGAAGCCCCTCTACTTTGCAGACTGCCTGAGAGTGCCTGAATCCAGCCTCTGCCTATTGTGCTGAGCCTGCTGGCTAGTATAGGCCCAGACTTTAGAAGGAAGCCTGAGAGTACCTGATTGGTGCCTGACTTGGGGTACTGTGAGAACTCCCTAGTATCTGGACTAGAGCCATCTGGCCCCTCCAATATAAAATCAAAAGGGAGAAACTGAAGCCTAGAGTAACCAACTTTTCATACCTAATAAGAAAACAACATGGGTCTGGAGAGGGCTTAGTGGTTAAGAGCACCAACTGTTCTTGCAGAGGACCTGGGTCCTATTCCCAGCACCCACATGGTGGCTAAAAACTGTCTTTAAGGAGGGCGTGATGGTGCACGCTTTTAATCCTAACATTCAGGAGGCAGAGGCAGGTGGATCCCTGTGAGTTCAAGGCCAGCCTGGTCTACAGAGTGAGTTCCAGGCCAGCTGGGGCTACAGGGAGACCCTGTCTCAAAAAAAGAAAAAAAGAAAGAAAACAACCAAGGCCCATCAAGAGTACAATCAGTCTTCAACAAAGGAAGACTTGAGTTACATACAGAATCATAAACTAAAATAAAAAAAATCCACATGCCCAAATCATGAGAAAATAATAATATGAAAAACCCAAATAAGTTGTCTCCCCAAAACACCATTAATTCTATATAAGAGTTCTACAATGAGAACCCCTTAGGCAACCCAGGACACAGAATTTAAAAGAGCAATCATAAACATTTTAAAGAGTTAAACAAATGTAAGGAACACACAAACAAATCAAAGAACTAAAAGCAGATAAGGACTTGTGACTGAAGTCACAAAAGAACTAGAACTATTGAATAGAACTCACTCTGAAATGAAGAAGGAAGTGAAATAAACACTCAATAGGCCAATTGGAAATGACAGGAGAAAACCTCAGTGATAGAATGAATGAAATGGAAAAGAGAATATCAAGAATGGATGATAAAATTGGAGAATTGCACTGCTCAAAGAAAGATTATGAAAAAACAAAAAAAGGAATGGAATATGAAGGAAATGTGGGACATCATGAAAAGACCAAATCTATGCATCATAGGCATAGAGGAAGGAGAAGAATCTCAGTATATAATGGTATTGACCAGATATTCAACAGGAATGTAGTAGAAAATTCCCCAAACTTAAGGAAAGATATGCTCATACAAATAGAAGCTTGGTGATGATACGATGAAAAAAAAAAAAAAAAAAAAAACACATACAGAAGACAACATAGACCCCCAAGTAGGATCAGAAAAGAAACACCTCCCATAATACCATATCATAGTAAAAACATTAAATGTACAGAAAAAGGCAGAATATTGAAAGCTGCAAAAGAAAAATAAGTCATGTATAAAAGAACGCCCATCATAATTACATCTGACCTTTCAATGTGAACTATGAAAGTCAGAGGAGTAGACCAAAGTAGTTCCAGTTCTAAATGACCATATGGCATCCCAGAATACTTTACCCAGCAAAAATATCTATTATAGTTGAAGGTGAAAGAAAAATCTTCAATGATATGAATAGGCTGAAATAAGTCATGACCAGAAAAGTAGTCCTTCAGAGAATACTTAAAGCAATACAAAGAGCTGAAGAAAGGAATGACTATAATCAAGGGGCAATGGAAAGTAACTAAATGAAAGCATAATCATGGAAACAAAAAAGGTAGACAAAGAGTGCAAACATAAATTAAAATGATGCAAACCAATACGCATCTTTCTTTTTTTTAATTTTTTTATTTATTTCTGTATGTGTATGAATGTACTGTCTGTATGCAAATCTGTGCACCCGTGTCGTGCAATGCCACGGAGGTCAGAAGAGGGTGTCAGATTCCCCTGGAACTGGAGTTCTCCTGGAATTGGAGTTTCAGACGGTTCTCGGCCACCATGTGGGTGCTGGGGATCGAACCCAGGTCCTCTGTAAGAGCGGTCGGCTCTTAACTGCTAGGCCATCTCTCCAGACCCACATCTTTCAATAATAACTTTAAATATCAATAGATTGAATTCCCCAGTCAAAAGACACAGACAAGTTGAATGGATTAAGAAATCAAAATCCATCTTTTTCTTGCCTACAAGAAACCCATTTCACCTTCAAGGACAGACACTACCTTAAGGTAAAAGTATGGAGAAAGTATTCTAAGTAAATGGGACTAAGAAGAAGGCAGGAGTTGCAATTCTAATATCCGACAAAATAGACTACAAATTAAAACTAATTAGAAGATATGAAGAGGGTCACTTCATTCTTATCAAAGGAACAATTAACCAAGAAGATATTGCAATTATGAACATATATGCACCAAACTCTGGTGCACCCAACTTCATAAATAAAATGCTACAGGATATTAAGAAACAGATTAATCCTAACTCACTACTATTAGGAGAGATCAAGACCCCATTGTCTCCATTAGACAAATCAACCAGACAAAGAATAAGCAGAGAGACATCCAAATTAAACAACACCATACACCAAATGGACCTAACAAACATCTAACAAATATTCCATGCAAGCACCAAAGAATGTACTTTCTATTCATCAACCCAGGCATTACTAAGGGACAAATGGATAGAAGGGAGAACTTATTTACATGGAAGGGAAGATAGAGTGTTACAAGGAAATTTGGGGATAAAGGGAAAGAAGGAGCTCAAGAGAGAGGAGACCATAGGAGACTGGTATTATCCAAGGAGAAATGGGGACAATTTAAATGGGGAATATGTAGAGGGAGGGCTAGTCAGGGAGAGAGAAAGAAGTAAGATAAATAATGCCTAGCTTGTATAAAAAAACAGGGAGATCACATTAGTCTAACAACCTAATAACAAATTACACATACAGTATCTTTACATGAGTGCATGTGTATAGCTGAAGCTACATAACAAGAAACAGAGGCAGACAGGAGAAACCTGCTTTTGAATTGTTGGCCATGGTAGTCCAAGAGACTCTCCAAATTATACAGGCTATTGCCTTTGACTGACTCCCGGAAACATAATAATCTCTTCCTATATGGTTGAGTTTTTGCTTTGCATTTTCAGATACCATGAAGATAGCTTGAGTAATGAATATAAAATTTATATACAGGTTTCCTTCTCTGTTAATAGGTCATGGTTTTTATACGTGGCCTAAGTAACATTTTCTATTATATTCTGGGAGATGGTGAAGCCTTTGAGAAGCAGAGCCTCATGGGAGATCTTCAGGTTATTGGGGTTGTGCCTCAAAGAGGATTGTGGGAGCTCAGTCTCTTCCTTGCCCTCTCATTTGCTTCCAACCATGAGGTAAGAGATTTATCCGCCATCTATTTCTGCCATGATGCTCTGTTTCCCACAGGACCAGAAGCCACAGGGGCCCTGATTGTGCGCTGAAACCTCTAGAACTGTGCACCAAAGGAACCTTTGCATTTTATAAATTAATCATCTTGGTGATTTGTTATAGTGACAGAAAGTTCACTAGCCCAGTATGTCAGTGAGGCTGTGTTGCATAAGCAGAAACAAAATGAGAAAAATTACCAGATCATTGAACTGTTTCCCCCTTTTTGGATAATTTTGATAATGTATAGCTTGAAAAAAATCATCATGTGAATGAATTTCAAGAAATAGTATACTATGGAAGACAGCATCGTTAACTTTGTTTCCTCTTTTTAGTTAGCAGGTTAAGGAAAATCAAAGTCATTTTGTTGGATAATCCACATACTTACATTTGTAGAGGCAAGCTAGCTCCTGAATTTGGAAAACTGTTTTTGCCTCTGTCTTACTCTTAATCTTGGTTTTGACAAGAGTCTCTTTAAGAGCTTGTTTGCAACTGGATCCAGCACTAGTTCTAAGAGATGGAGAGTAACCATTTACATATTGGTTTCACTATTCCATCTGCACTCACTTAGATCCATCTACCCAGATATAAAGTTATTGAACATCTACCCTGCGCTAGACCCAAAGATGGGTATGGTTGGGTCTCCTGGCCTCTAATACAGACTGTTGAAAAAAAAGCAACAATTAAGTAATAAGGTAAAAAGAGACAGATGGGTGAAGTTCTTTGGCACCAAAGGCAGTGAGGTGTGAATAAAAGAGTTGAGCTTTTAGAAAGGAGAAGACTTTTGACATTCCTTGGTGGGCCAGGAAATGGCCATTTTTGCTGGAAAGCAGTACACACAAGTTAAAGTTGGAGAGTGGGACTCAAAATGTGGTGCGGGCAGGGCTGACTTCACCTGGAAGCGAGACAATAGCATTGGAAGGAAATTTAGGCAAATTAGGCAAAATCATGGAGACTTCAAATACAATAAGAGAGAATGCAGGCACTGGTTGGGGGTGGGGGTGGGACACTGCAGGCTTAGGGGAGAAGACTGACAGGAAGAAATAGTATTGTCATCCTGACCACAAAAAAGTCAAGAATGCAGCTAATTCCAGCAGTTAGGGTGTAAACTAAGCAGGGAATGGAGATTCAACTGAGAGTAATATTTCATTCAGTGCTCAGGCTCCATCAACAGATCGGAAGAACAGAGGAGACAGGCTGAGAGCTTGAAGAAGACATTGATGTTTTTTACGTACTTGTTTTCATTTCCAAGGTTGTACATGTTTAACTGTACATTACGTGCAGTTAAAGAACGCCCACGCATCATGTGCAGGCAGGTTTGAAGGCAGAATTTGCCAGGGTCAAAACCCCAAGACAAAATCAATGTAGACTTCATTATCTCCTTGCTTTCTCTTTTTTATTCTTCACCCCAAAATAAGAAGTATTTTAGAATTTTAAATTTTGTCAGATGAATGTTTAGCACCAAGCATTTAGCAATGGCTGCTAATTCTTACGTGTCCTCCTAGAACTGATTGAAGTACTGAACCAAATAACTGTTCCATTATATACAGTATCATATCCCCCACCCTGAGAGCAACCAGTCGCTGGCCACATGCAAGGCAGACTCTATGTGAAATTTCTGTCTGAAGGCGGTTCTTCAATGTGCCTAAGAAAACCAGCTGGCATTCCTGTGTGTGCTGAGTATCCCTTGTTGATTCTGGAGCTGCAGATGTCGGGGCTGGGAGCTGGCCCTCGGACCAGGATGCCAGGAAAAGGAGTGGAGCAGCCACTGGCAATGAAGGTCAGAAACAAGCAACCACTAAACCTAATTTTTCAGGGTTTCAGACATTAAAAAAAAAAGAAAAGAAAAATAAGTCAAGAGGTTTTTAGTGATGAAAGGAGGTTGGACTGCAACTCTCTTTTCTGTAAAACAGACTTCTCCAATGTGGTCATTTAGAAGTGAGGTCATCTGATCACTTTTTAACTGGGACGTGTGCAGTGCTATGTCACCCAGCAGGATGCACTGGGCTGCAGTGGAGGGAAATCAGCTTTGGAAGATGTACGGTTTGCATCTGTACTGTTGCTTGAGTGACCTTGAACAGGGTCAGCTTTTCCGAACTTCAGTCACCGAGTTGCATTCTGGTATTTTTTGATTTGTCACTGGTTCCCTATCTGGGGTGAGTAGATATTTGTTTACATCTCCCCAGGAATCGTGTCATACAACAAGGTGAGTCTTTGAAGGTGTATCTTGTTCCTGCCCTCTTCTCTGCCTCCTGTCCGGCATGGGGGAGCCACTGTGTTCCACCACATGCTCTCTGCCATAATGCTTTGGCTCGCCATGAGCAATGGAATCAAGAGACCATGGTCTAAAACCTCTGAAACCATCAGCATAAATAAACCTTTCCTCTTTTTTTTTTTAATTTAATTTTTATTGATGGTTTGTGCATTTCGTACATCATTTTCCAATTCAGATCAGGCATATTTCCCTTTCCCTTCCCCCCCCCCCCCACCCCATCCCAGATCATGCATTCTGCCATAACTGTCCTGCATCTTTCAGGCTTTCCTTTTTTCATTTTTTAGCTATAAGTGATAATCCATGAGTATAAGCATCCTTCATGTAAAACCAATTTGCAAGCAGTTGTGCCCAAACCCACACAGCCCAAGGCTCCCACCATACGCTGGGGGGGCTTGTATGTACAATCAAGTTGATCAAATAAGTGTCCAGACTATATTGCTGTAGCTTCGCCGTTCACCCCAATCTCAGCCTTTACATTCTACCACACCCCCTCTTCCGCAGATTGTTCCCTAGGCTTAGAAAAGGGGCACAGGTGGATGAGAAGTAAAACTGTCCTCTCTCTCTGGAGCTGTTGACTTGGATTCTGGTCAATTCTGGCTGTTTCCTTTCATGGGCTCACAGTTTGTTCAGGAGTAACCTTTCGATCCTACTAATGAAGCACAAGCAATTAGATATATAGGTATTTAAGCAGCACTAATAGTTATGATAGGTTACTTTGGCATAGACACATATGTTTGGATGATATGTTAATCCATGAATTACATTTTTACCCCCTGATAAATATGACAGGGTCTTACTGTGGCTTATAACATCTCCTAACCTGTAGAGGTTATTCCTCCAAGGAGAGAGCCAATAGCCAATTAGATTTGGGTTATACAGGCACATGGCTGCCTCTGCTGCACAGTATTTCCAGGCAAGTGAGGTGTAGCTGGTGCTAACGGTGGAGTCTTGCTTGACTCAGGGAGACCCGTATTTGCTTTATTGGTTTAGTGGCCTTTGGTAACACTCTCTGGCATTCCAGAGGCCATCTGTACACTTGCATGTGTGGTCTCAACACATCCCTCCCATGTCAACGTCAGGTCTTCGGCAGCAGGGTCTTATCGCCTCTCCTCCTGCAGGTATCCCAACTTAGGGCCAAGGAGCCCTTACCTTTTGTGGGGCCTTGGATCCCCTGGCCAACATCCCCCTGGTAGAACAATCCATTGCTGATGTCAGAGCTCCTGCATTAATATACTTTGCCTAAGTGCATAGCCCAAGGACTTTAGTATTATATTTGGTTCTGAACAGAGTATAATCCTTTTCACAGTTCTTATGTCTATTAGTCAATTAAAGAAGGCATTTTTACCGGTTTTATAAGAGATTACGTCTATAATAGTTGTCTCCAATTTACAGTTGGAGAACGACGTCATCATCATCATATTTCTCCTTGTTCTATGGGGGAGGAAGGCAAGAAAGTCATATCAAAACCTTTGTTGCACCTAGAAGGTATAAGTTTCATTAGGACTCATTATAAATAGTTGTTACATGTAGGATCCACAGAAGGGTTCGATGTTTATGGCAATCTGAGGCTTTATCACCTTGTAGCATTCTCTTTAAGATGATTTAATGCAAAAATTAAGTTTGCTTCCCAAGTTAATCATATATAGTCACCCAAAACAACATGGGTGAATTTGATGAAATCTGTGCCTTGATTCCACCCTATAGTTATGTATAATACAACTGTCTTCTGGAGACTCATGGGTTAAAAAAAGGGGGGGGGGATACAGACAGACATGAAACCTTTTAGTCAAAAACCTTGCAATTCAAATCTTAAAAGTAACTACGGGAAAAGATTTGTTTGTTCCAACAGGACAAAATGTCACCAACTTAACGGCTGAGAAAGAAAAGATACAGCTTTGCATTGAGTAGGATGTACCAAAAAGTGGCAACTGAAAGGTTGACCCATCTGAACATTGAAAAGAAGAAAAACCTTTCCTCTTTAAAACTGTCTGTCTCAGGTATTTTGTTACAGTAATGGAAAGTGACTAACATACCCATGCTGGGGTTCTTCTACCCAAATTCTCTCCCCAGAAGTTGTCTTCAGGGCTAAAAACAGACATCAGAGGTATTTACAACTGTGACTCTTTCCTAAATCTGTGCAGAGTGAGGCAAAGAGTCTGGGCCTGCTCTGGGTTACTCTGTTGTTTGGAATGGCAACTTTCAGGCTGTGCCTAGCCTTGAATCATCTCATTTCATAAAGCAATAGCCTTATCTTGAGTTACTCCATTTTGAGTATAAGTGCAAAGGAAGAGTGATTCAATATTGTGTTGACACACATAAATAGCCACCATCTGCTGGCCCACCAGAAAGCACAAACATCATTTGTACATGCTCAGATATGTAGTTGGAGTATCTTGGTTCATCTTCTGTTTCTAATGTCCTAATAATTAAGTTGAGTAAGTTATAAAGAAACCAGGTCAGTTTTGGCTCACTGTTCTTGTCCAAGGCTGAAGAGGTATTAGTGATTAAGATGTCCTTGTTGGCAAAGTCCCAGTGCAGGACAGGACATTCATGGTGAGGGACAGGGAATATTAAGAGGGCTGGCCAACCTAGGTTATCTCAAGATAGATATTAATCCACTAGAGCCCTAATCGCCCCTTTGTCAAAGATCTAACTCTTTTTTTTACATAAGTAAATTATTTCTTTTATTTTTTTACATTTACTTTCATTTATTTCTTTTTTTTAACAATAAGTAATAAGTTTTGAGTACAAGCATCCTTCATGTAAAACCAATTTGCAAGCAGTTGTGCCCAAACCCACACAGCCCAAGGCTCCCACCATACGCTGGGGGGGCTTGTATGTACAATCAAGTTGATCAAATAAGTGTCCAGACTATATTGCTGTAGCTTCGCCGTTCACCCCAATAGCAGCCTTTACATTCTACCATGCCCCCTCTTCCACAGATTGTTCCCTAGGCTTAGAAAAGGGGCACAGGTGGACGAGAAGCAAAACAGGCTGCTTTCTCTGGAGATGTCGTTTTGGACTCTGACCAGTTCTGACTGCTTCCTTTCATGGTCTGACAGTTTGTCCAGGAATAACCTTTCAATCCTACTAATGAAGCACAAGCAATTAGATATATAGGTATTTAAACAGTCCTAATTATTATGGTAGGTTACTTTGGTATAGACACAGATGTTTGGATGGTATGCTAATCCATGAATTACATTTTTTTCTGTGAAAGATGACAAGGTCTTACTGTGGTTTATAACATCTCCTAACCACTAGAGGATGTAAGCTTGTGGCATCAGCTGTGAGTTATTTCTCCAAGGAGAGAGCTAATAGCCAATTAGATTTGGGATATATAGACATATGGCTGCCACTGCTTCACAGTATTTTCAGGCAGGTGAGGTGTAGCTGATGCTGACAGAGGAGTCTTTCTTGACTCAAGGAGACCAATATTTGCTTTATTGGTTTAGTGGCCTTTGGTAGCACTCTCTGGTATACCAGAGACAACTGTACACTTGCAAGTGTGGTCTCAATACATCTTTCCCATGCTTACATCAGGTCTTGGACAGCAGGGCTTTATCGCCTCTCTTCTTGTAGGTATCCCAGTTTACAGGCAAGAAGCCTTTACCTTTTGGTGGGGCTTAGATTCCCTGGCCAACATCTCCTTGGCAGAATAATCCATTGCTGATATCAGAGCTCTCCTGTATTAATATATTTTGCTTAAATGCACAGCTTAAATGCTCTAGTATTATATTTGGTTCTGAATAGAGAATAATCCTTTTCACAGTTCCTATGTCTATTAGTCAATTAAAGAAGGCAGTTTTTACCAGTTTTATAAGAGATAACCTCTATAACAGTCAGCTTTAATTTACAGTTAGAGATTGACTTCATTACCATCACATTTTTCTTTGTTCTATGAAAAGGAGGTAAGAAAGTCTCTCATATTAAAACTTTGCGGCACCTAGAAGGTAAGGTTCATTAGGACTTTTTATAAACAGTTATTACAAATAGGATCCACAGAGATGTTTGATGCCTACAGCAGTCTGAGATTTTTCCTCCTTTTAATGCTTAGATGGGCCAACTTCTCTGCTGGTATTTCTTGGTATATCCTACACAATGCAAGGCTGTATCTTTTCTTTCTCAGCCATTAAATTGGTGACGTTTTGAACTGTGGGAACCTACAAATCTTTCCCCATAGTTAGTTTTAAGATTAAATTGAAAAAATTTTGGCAAAAATGTTTAATATATAAACTGTATGCCCCCCTTTTAATGTCTAGTTTGGGTTTATTTTTTGACCATGAGTCGTCAAAAAGGGAAGTTGTAGTACACGTACCTGTAGGCAGGAATCAAGGTGTAAATTTCATTAAAATTATCCAAGCTGTTTTGGGTGACTGTATGTTGTTAATTTGGGAAGCAAACTTAATCCTTAAGTTAAATTATCCTACAGGTATAAAGAGAATGTTACAAGATGAGTACTGTATAACACAAAGATCTATAGAGAACATTTGTATATGTTAATCCCAAAGTTATTGTATACAGATTTTAAGTAAAACAAATATGAACAACAACAATTTATATTCCATTAACTCAGATGGATCCCGTTTTTATCAAAACCTTTAAACCAATGTTGCTTAATATAGACATTTTTTACTTTTACTAAGTCTAAAATACCATTTAATTTGTAGATAGAGTTTGGGCAAAATTGGATCCCTTGTTGAACTCGCGTCAATTAAAAATACATTAATCGAATATAGACCCGTGTCCCTCCCCCAACCCACCCACCCCTCCTGAGTCACCATTTCAGTCGAGTTTTCTGATGCAGTCTTTCTGTTGTTGTTCTTTTCAATATGCCATCACTCAGGACAAGAAATATTCTCAACTGGGTTATTGACGCTAACATCCACAGCAATGAGGATACCATTCTCGTCTGTTTTTCTGGGACTGTGTTACGTCACTCACATATCTTCTAGTCCTCCATTTACCTGCAAAGTTCATGATGTTGTCTTTCTTTACTGATTGCATAGAACTCCATTGTTACATATACCTACGTTTCTCTATTCTACTGGTCAGTGGGGCATTCTGGTTGGTTCCAGCTTTTTGTTATTGTGAACAGAGCTGCAATAAATATAGCTGTGCATGTATTTCTGCAGTAAGATGAGTCTTGCGGGTATATACCCAGGAGTGGTATGACTGGGTCAAATGACAGGCTCATTTTGAGTCTTCCAAGTGTTCTCCACACTGCTTTCCATAGTAGCTGTACAAATTTACATTCCCACCAGCAATGGATGAGTGTTCCCTTTTCCCCACAACCTCTCCAGCACTGGATATCATTTGTTTTCTTGATCCTGGCCAGTCTTATCGGAGTGAGATGATGTCTTAGAGTGGTCTTAATTTGCATTTCCCTAATTATTAGTGATGAACAGTTTTTAAGATGTTTCTCAGCCATCTCTAATTCCTCCTCTGTGAAGTCTCTATTCAGTTCTTTGCTCCATCTTTTGAGCAATTAATTTGATTTCTTTCTTCTTGTTTTTTGAGTAGCTTGTATACTCTGGAAATTAATGCTTTGTCAGATGTATCTGTGGTGAAGGTTTCCTCCCACTCTGTGGGTTTTCTCTTCACTTCCTTGATTGTTTCTTTTGATGTACAGAAGCTTTTGAGTTTAATGAGGTCCCATTTGTCAATTGTCAATCTTATTTCTTGTGCAGCTGCTGTCTGATTTAGGAAGTCTTTTCCTATGCCTATGTCTTGTAGTCTGCTGCAGATCTAACTCTTATTGTCTCACACTGGATTAAATCAATGTGAGTTTTAGATGGCACAAACCATTTTCAAACCTGTGCCCTGTCCTCCATTTATACAGGGTGTGATCCAGGCAGAGTATTCTTCAATGAGCATCTTTGAGTAGCTAATGTGGCCATTTCTCTGTTTCTTCAATCAAATAATGATGTTTTCATCCTGTGTGCTCTCTGCACAGGTGCATGCCTTATCTGAAATCTGCTTTTTTTCTGTAAGCCTTTGTTCTCCCATCCCCCAGATCTGAAGTCATTTCTCTTCCAATTCTTTTGTGTTGGAGTGACCTGGTGTACCGTGTCTGTCAATGTGCCTACCACCTTGCAGGGTGCTTGACAATGAATCCTGGTGGAACAAGTGTCATCTAGAGAGCCTGAGATTCAATAGCTGGAGAAAATGCATGCTCAGCACAGGAATGAGAGGGGAAGTCCTGATTCCCGAGTTCCGACACAGGTAGAAGAAGGGGACAATGAGCCCTTTAGGGAATTAGCCACAAGGATTCCTGGAATGTGTCACATCGAAAACACCTCCCATTTCATGGACCAGAGGTCATTCATCAGCATACTTAGAGCTGCAAAGGAAGATGGGAAATACAGTCTTTACTTAGGTGATCATGTGACCCTGCTAAACCCTACCGTGGTAGGGGGTGTTCTATGAAGAAAGACAATGAAACTGTGGTGCCTGACTAAGTTTCTAAGGGAGCAGAAATTCACTATTGAACTAGAAAACAATGAAACTCTAAGCATATAATATAGTGTAACATGAGAAGGCATACATGTGGAGGTTAGAAAATGCTTCACAGGAGTCCGTTCTCTCCTTTTAGTACGTGGGCCCTAGGGATTGAACTCAGGCTGTTCAGATTTGTTGGCAGCTACCTTGACTCTCCTGAGCCATCATGCCATCCCAATAAGTTTCAAAATTCAGAAAGTAATAATGAACAGAGTCTGGGCCTGCCTTCGTGAACTGGCCCTACACTTTCAGATCCTCTGAGTCTGCTCATGTTTGCCATGCTCTAGAGTGCCCTTCCCATCCTCCTCCACCTTCTGAAGTCCTATTGAACACATGGACAAACCCTGGCTCACTGGGAAGCCCTCGGCTTGATGGCTCCTTCCATTCTCTTTGGACTCAGACACTCTTGCTTCACAGATGTTTCATCTGGCCTGCTCCTGGGGTTTATGCCCATCTGTGATGTCACCAGACTGGGACCCCAGAAGCAGAGGCACTCTGTCCCATATATCTGGGGAGCTGGCATGGGGTCCTGAGGAAGAAGACAGATGACTTCCAAACCCGGGAGTGTGGACCAGTAGTTGAGTCATTCAAACTAGTTGATCGTTAGGAGTCTTAGAGCTCCATGAGGTTATGGGCTGTCTTCTCTATTAAGGGCTTTGTCTCTTTGTCTCCTGTTTCTTTTGATGTTTCCATTATAGCTGCATCTTCTGTAAGTCCAAGGCCAAGCTTTCTTGGGACTTCACAATCACAGTCACGTGTGTTCAAGTGCACCATCCATTGAACAAGGATTGTGTTGGTGCAGCTGAAATGGAGTTTCCATCTTTCAGATCAAGAGAACAGTGCATAGCAGAGGCCTGGCCAGCAGCCACTTAATTAAGCTCATGTTAAAAGACTTCCCTGAACAAAGCCAAGCCTTTCACTCTGTGGTTCACTTTGGTCTAAGGGGATCTTTCTGTTGTTTCTGTGGGATAGGAACGTAAGGCTCTGTGAATGTCCCGAAACTGCGGGAAAATTTAGGTCCCTGTGACCAGATCTCTAGTGTCAGGAAGTTGGCATCTCATTTCAATGTGCCAGTGAATTTCAAAGTAGCCTATGATATAAAAGGAGAAAGAGAGACTCCACATCTAGTAGAAATAGGGGCTTAAATACGCAGATCCAGGCAAGCCCATAAATGTTAACATAAGCTTTTTTGCATAAACTTACACTGTTGGTCTGCTCATGTCCCCTGGGCCCGCCCTAAAGGGCATTGGCAGAATGGATTCTCTCATTTCTCTCTGGAGACATCCTCTGACAAAATGAAGGAGCGTCATGAGCCCTTCATCTGAGTAGGCACTGGAGTGGGCAGTCATGGACACAAAGCCCTCTTGCTTCTGCCCAGTGGACAGTTCTAGAGTGTTCTCATCACAGGCTTTCAGATGGTCTCCAGAAGGACTGAACCCCAGTTACTCCTAATGGTGACCCATTTATAGTTGCAGCCAATGGTTCTCTTCTCTTCCTTATCTCCCTTCTCACCTCCCCACACACTTCCCTTGCTGTTACTTCCTAAAGTGATTCTCTCCATTTAAGATCTCGTCCCAGGGTCTGCTTTATGGAAGACAAAGGAGTACACACTCAAGACAGTCCTAGAAACACAAGCATCTTTGAATATAAATAGAAACTATACAATAGAAACAGACTAAAAACATTAACCCATCATTGCCTACTCCAGACTGGGGAGACTGGAGGTTAGATTCCTCCAAAGTGCTTATTGATCTCTAAATTCTTGCTTCAGGATGCATAAAAGTAACACTGATCTAATAAGTTACCCTACTCGTTATTTATTGGAGAACTTGAGGAACTGAGCCCATACGTTTGATAGCACCTTGACAAAGCTCGGCTAAGAGCTTGCACCTATGAATACGCTGTGGTTTGCCAGAAAACTGGCAGTCAGTTTTCTAGTCAAAAGCAAGCACAGGGAGGAACTAAGATGTACGAACTGCGTTGTCTCAACCTGCTGGTATGCAAATTCTCAAGGGTCCAAAATCTGAGGGCAGACTAGACATTTTTTTTCTAGTGGATTTTCTGGACCCGATGTTATTTCTCATAAGACAGTTCTGTAAAATTTATGGCGCAAGGATACAATCTGCCTTTTTTCTTGAGATCTACCCCTCTTACAAGTGTCCATTTAGCTAGCTGGCAAATGGCAGTGGAAGAAACATCTGGGGACAGCCCTGTCATTTGCTCCAATCTTCCCATAATTCACGTATAAAGGACCTATTCCCAGTCTCCTTAGCATGGTAAGAGAGAGGTGCTTTCATAGGTAGATTCTTCCAACCAACAGAAGAGGTTAAAAATGAAATCATCAGTAAGAATTGAAGACAGGCCAAACCCCAGTACTCTTTCATTTTTCTTTTTGTCTTTTTACTGAGATCTCAAGTTTTATGTCTGCAGTACAGTTTCTCTGGTCTTACTGATTATTTATTTCTGGTTGTACTTTCCTTTTGGATGCTTAAGGCCACACAGTTAACCCATATTAAGCAAGTTTTTTGTTTTCTCAAGGTCAGTTGAAGATCCGGTCCTCAGGGGTCTCTCGGGGTTATTTTTGGGGGGGAGGGTGAGACCACCTTACTCCTTTCAGCTTTTCATTTATCAGTTCCATCCACTCAAGGACAAAATCAGGTCTTGGTAGACCAGGCTTCCTTTTCTGAAGCCTGAGCAGACTTTCCTCTTTATAGACTGGACACAGGCTTCAATTCTTATTGGCAAGTGCATCTACCCTGTGGCTGCCACCACTTTTGGCTTTCCCCAAAGAACCTTCTAAGCCAGATGGGGACTGCTGAGATACCCAGCTTGTGGAACAAACAGCTAAGGGGATGTCAGCCTTGTCAGAATATAGACTGCCATTGTTGGACTACCTGGGCTGTATCATGGAGGCCAGTACAGGGGGATCAAGACAGGATGTGTGCTTACTCGACTTCATTTGGGGGACCATGGGAGGGAAAACCCCCAATGTGGAGCAAAAGTGCAGGATTGATGGTTGTTTGGGATTGCCAAGGAGGAACCTTTGAGAACTTCCTTAAGGAAAACATGACATCTTTTAGGAAAAAAATATCCTCCAATTCAAGTGATATGTATATATGTATATATTTATGTATATATGTATTATGTATAAAACTATGTATATATATATGTATATATACTGTAGCAATACAAATTGGAGGGAACAACAGCAAAAGAACTGAAAAATAAACTCTGGAAAGACTCAGAAAAAGATGCAGGAGATGTATGGCCGAGTGCAGGGACTCGGGTGGGGTGGGGGGCATGGAAAGAGAAGCGACTCAGGATTTGATTGAGAAATGATGTATGACTTATGGAAAAAGTTTAATAACAATAAAAAATGAGATTGTCAAATGAAGAAATCATTTCAAATTTGCTCATTGAAAATTGCTTCACTTTGACTCCTGTTCAGATTATAGATGACACAATCTAGTGCTTTATTTTATGGATGGAAAAATTTGAATTCCAGAAAGATGGCTTTATCATTTTTCATTCACTAGTTTCTAGATCTGTACTCTCCTAAGCACTTGGTCAATCTTTTAAGATTGGACATTCTAACAGGCATAAGCTGGTGTCTTCTTGTGGTTTTAATTTTCATTTTCTAAGTGATTAATAGTGTCAAGCATCTACCCATGCAGTCTTTACCATGCAAGTATTTCCTTGGGGGAAGTGTTTGTTAATTTTTTTTTTTTTTTTTTTTTGCTGAGTTTCAAATTGGGCAGTTTGTTTTGTTTTCCTTATGAATACAAATCCTTTATCAGCTATGATCTTGCCAAATGTTTGTCTTTTCATCCTCTTAGCAGTGAACTTAAAACAGATTGATTTCATTTCTATTTATATGTGTATGTTTATGCACATTGGTATGTGGGTGCCCATGGAGGCCAGAAGAGGGCATCTGTTCCATCAGAATTGGAGTTACAGGCAATTGTGAGCCTCCTGACGTAGGTGCTAGGTACCAAACTCCTGGTCTTCATGATGGAGCAGCAAGTGCTCTTAGCCACTGTGCTTACTGTCCAACTCTTTAACCATCTACTTTAACCAGGTGTGGTGGGGCATACCTTTAATCCCTGTACCTGGAGGCAGAGGCATTCAGATCTCTTAGAGTTTGGGTCCAGCCTACATAGAGAGTTGCAGGCCAGTTGGGCTTTATAGCAAGACCCTCTTTCAAACAAACAAAAACAGTGTACTTTAAAGATCTGAAAATGTTAAGGATATCTAATCTATTAATTTCTTCTTTTAGGGATCCTATGTTAGTGTCACATATAGTAAATCCAAGCCTAATGAAATATTATTCAAAGTTTTTTTTTCCTAGAAATCCTACAGTTATAAGTTTAGCATTTACACATATGACCTATTTCCTCTATTCTATTTTATATGGTGGAAAGCGTGAAGTTAATTTTCTTTTGAATGTGTAATCCACTTTTTATGGCTCATTCAATGGAAGTACTATTATTTCTTTACTGAGTCACTTTTTCACATTTGTTAAAAATTAGCATGCAGACAGTACATTCATACACATACAGAAATAAATAAAATTAAAAAAAATAAAAAATAAAAATCACTTTTCTGTAGATATGTGGTCCTATTTATGGATTCTTCATTCAGTCCCAAAGACATGAGGCTGCAACACCAATTATCATGCTTTTTTGATTGCTGTACTTGATAAGTCCTGAATTCTTATGGAAAGAGTTCTCTAATAATAAATCAATAATCTTTTTTGCTTGGCACACAGCAGACCATTAGTTAATGCTGTTTCCATTGTCTTCTCCCTGTCCCCTATAAATGAAAAAAAACCCCATCACTCACTCATTTAAAATTTCTTAGTCAATCATTATTTAACAAGGTTCACTGTGATTAAACACTAGGGCCATTGTACAGAGAATTATCCTAGAACAATATGCTCTGCCCCCCCACAAGAAACTCATGTGTAATGGAAATCCCTCTCCACTATATTTTTATCATATTTTTTCCTGCCCCAACCCTTCCAGAGACATCCCCACCTCCATGGCCACCCAACTTCATGTTCTTTTTTGTTTTCTCTATCGAGTCCAGTATGTGTTGCCCAAATACTTCTATGATAACTCTTCCTGTCTCAGAAGCTACAATATGCCTATAGCCCCTTAGCTGGGGGCAGGGGGGGCTTGGGGGAGCCTCCTGCTCACATTCCCCCTGCCATGCTGGGATTTCATCTGGCTTGAGCCTGAACAGGTTTTGTGCATAGTTTAATGTTGTAGTGATTGCCGAGTTCATATGTGCAACTGCCCTGATGTCTGGAAGCACTGGGTGTTTGGGTGTTTTTTTGTTTCTTTGTTTGTTTTGTTTTTGTCATTTACCACCTCTGTCTCTTACGATCTTTTTGCCCTCTCTTCTGCAATGATTCCTGAGCCCTGGGGAGAGGGGTGTGACATTGATGCCCTTTGGGGCTGAACATTCCATAGTCTCTTAATCCCTGCCCATTGGCCAGTGGTGGTTGGCTGTGATAACTGCCTTCTACTACAAGAAGATGTTTATCTGATGAGTGTGTACTAATCTGTGGTCATAGCAATTCACTAGGAGACTTTTTGGTACTATGTTCATTTAACAGAATAGTA
Organism: Rhizomys pruinosus; assembly: GCA_009823505.1. Classification (NCBI taxonomy): domain Eukaryota; kingdom Metazoa; phylum Chordata; class Mammalia; order Rodentia; family Spalacidae; genus Rhizomys; species Rhizomys pruinosus. Next base: position 4,513,534 of record VZQC01009113.1, read on the forward strand.
GTGGTATGTTCTCCCATAGGACCTATCGTCACTTTAGCCACCAGTTCCTAACCCCAATACCAGTGCCAGGTATGAGCTACATCTCACTTAAAAGGACTTAAATCCAATTAGGGGTGGTTGATTACTCTCATAATATTTGTGCCACTATTGGACTAGTAAGCAGAGCTTGCTTGGCCAGTCGTTTTTATTTATTTATTTATTATTTATTTATTTATTTATTTATTTATTTATTTATTTATTGGTTCTTCCTACAGCCCCAGCTGGCTGTAGACCACTCTGTAGACCAGGCTGGCCTTGAATTCACAGAGATCCACCTGCCTCTGCCTCTTGAGCGCTAGTATTAAAAGTGCACAGCTTAGAGACAGGTTCTTAGCTGCTGTGGGTGCTGGGAATCAGAACCCTGGTCCTCTGCTAGAGCAGTTGGCACTCTTAACAGCTGAGCCATCTCTCTAGCCCCAGTGGGCCTGGTTTTTAATATAGATGCTGAAGATCTAAACTGAGGCCCTCCTGCTTGAGCAGAAAGCACTCTACTGATTGAGCCATCCCTCTGGTCTCAGAAACAAGATTTCCTTAACAAACACCCTGTATGTTGTGTCGCTAGTTACTACAAAATCAAATGGACAGTGTGTTTGAAGATAACAGTTTCTCTTATTCTTTCTAAATATACATAATTACCACATTAAAGACACAAAGACAGTGTGAAACAGAGTGGGCATGTGAAGGCTGTGGAAGCCGCACCATTTAGTTTTGGAAGAACTTACCCAGGGGGAGATAGATGATTGTATTTCCTTGGGCTTGGAAACCATTCCAACACATTTATGCACAATTATATAAAACACACCTAGCACACAGAACTCTTCATAGTTCTGTATGGGTATGCAGAAAAGAACTCCACTGGGGAAAGGTCTGATGTAAAAGCAAGGAGCCTATCTGCATGTAAGTAGTTATTTATTTTGAGTCAGGGTCTCCCTGTAGCCTCAGCTGGCTTGGAAATCTGTACATAGAGCATGCTGGCCTTGATCCACAGACATCAGCCTGCCTCTGCCTCCTAAGTGCTGAGATCAAAGGCGTGCAACACCACACCTGGCTGGTATAAATATTTTAGACTCAAGGAATTAATGTCTGGTGAGAAGGAACTGCTCCATGCACCTGCTCTCCTTTGCTTTCTGTTGTTGTTACAAACATCATGACCAAAGAACAACTTTGGGTAAGAGTTTATTCTCCTTACATTTCTAGGTAACAGTCCAACACGGTCAGGGCAGGACCTTGAGGCAAGAAACTGGAGCAGAAACTGTGGAGGAATGCTGCTTACTGGCCAGCATGTGCTCGGCTAGCTTTTTTTTTTTCTTTTTTTTCTTTTTGGTATTTTTGAGACAGGGTCTCTCTTTAGTCCCAGCTGGCTTGGAACTCACTCTGTAAACCAGGCTGGCCTTGAACTCACAGATCCACCTGGCTCCGCCTCCCAAGTGCTGGGATCAAAGGTGTGCGCCACCACCTCAACCCACCCCACCTTCCCAGGAGTGGTGCTGCCAGTAGTGGCCAGGGCCCTCCCACCTCAACCAGGCAATCAAGGCAATCAAGATAACCTCTCACAGTCATGCCTGCAGGCCAATCTGATCACGGCAATTCTTCAGTTGAAGTTTCCCTAGGTGGCTCTAGGCTGTGTCCCACTGACAATGAAAATGAACCAACACAGAAGGTTTAGGGGAGGAATGGCTTTGACTGCTCAGCACTCTGCATGTGGTCATTAGTATTTTTCTTTCTTTCTTTCTTTCTTTCTTTCTTTCTTTCTTTCTTTCTTTCTTTCTTTCTTTCTTTCTTTCTTTCTTTTTTTAACAACCATGCAGTCCTGGTTTTGCTTTCTTTTTTTAATTTTTATTTATTTTTATGTGTATGAATGTACTGTCTGCATGTAGGTTGGTGCACCCGTGTCGTGCAATGCCGAGGAGGTCAGAAGAGGGCGTTGTAGGATTCCCCTGGAACTGGAGTTACAGATGGTTCTCAGCCACCATGTGGATGCTGGGAATCAAACCCGAGTCCTCTGCAAGAGCAGTCGGCACTCTTAACAGCTAGGCCATCTCTCCAGCCTCGTCATTAGTATTTTTCATAGGCAGTCCCAGAGCTAGCCTGAGCAATGCCAGTCAGGAACCTCCAACATGCCGGTCGCCTCAGGGGCTCTGCTGACTCCACGAGTCTGGCGTGTCTCACAACTTGGCTCTTTATCAGGTTGGAAGTCTATTCTCCAGGGGTTGCTAGGAGAGATGGACCCAGCAGCTTCAGGTGAACGTTGCCTCGCTACCCTGTGTCCTTCACCCTTAGTGGGACACATGGCCTTTAGTACAAACACCCCAAGTCAGGGATTTGGTGGATTTGGGGTCATACATCCATCTCTGGGAAGATGTGATTGCCGAGAGGAAAAGTAACCCCCAGCGACACATAGAATGAAGGAGAAGTGAACAATTCATGGAGCTTCCTCAGACCAGCTCTGAGACAGAGAAATGATAATACCAGTGCTCTCTAGAGCATGTATCTGTACACATTTATTTTCAGGCTGAAATAAGTGTCCTTTATCCTCTCTCCTGCTTTGCCAATGGCTTGAAGCCCATACCTCTCGGAAGGAGGGCCTGGCCTTTCTCTCACTTTGGGCACAACTTATGAAGCACCTTGGTCAAGTGACAACATGCCACCTCTGATTATGATATTAGACCTCAAGGGACATTTCTGATTTTTGTCATTGATCTTGAGACTCTGATGGTTCATGAGAAGACCATACCCTGGCTGGCCTGTTGGTCCTGCTGGTGGAGAGAGGGAAGGGGGTAGATTACTGTCCTGGAGCCGTACTAGCCAACCCATAAGCTCATGGGCAACGTATTTTCTTCTGGTCTATGCCACTGAGATTCAGCAAGAGCTAACTGACAGAAAGGCCAGCAGGGACAAGCACAGCATGCTGGCATTTGGGAGTGCCATGCAGCCTCCACAGGCATTGAGTTTACAGGGTTTGCTGTTCATCTAGTGCCTCGAGGGTTGTCTAACATTCTGCAAATCCTTGTCAAGCATACTCCAAAAACATTTTTTTTCACTTGTCACCGTAACCAATGCAGATGGAGACTACCTGCTTTAAAGGAGCTCACAGTGCCTTTAGAAAGATGGTATAGTTTTCTTGTCAATACTGTACCACACCACATCACCACAGATTAGGGGAATTACAAAGAAAGAGATTTTACTTGAGTGATGGCTCTAAAGCTCTGGGACTGAGGGCCCCATCTAATGAGGACCTTCTTGTTGGTAGAAACCTGAGGTGGTACAGGGCATCGCGTAGCAAGAGAGGCCAAAAACGGCAAGGCTCACCCTGATTCTTATCGAATAACCTTCCCAAAGCAGTCCTTTTTTGTAAATTTAATTATTTTTGTATGTGTATGAGTGTACAGTCTGCATGTAGGTTCACCCGTGTCATGCAATGCCACGGGTGAACAGAAGAGGGTGTCGGATTCCCCTGGAACTGGAGTTAAAGATGGTTCTCAGCCACCATGTGGGTGTTGGGGATTGAACCCCGGTCCTCTGCAAGAGCAGTTGGCGATCTTAACTGCTAGGCCATCTCTCCAGCCCCACAAAGCAGTCCTTTTAAATCCCATAGTCAGATTAGGTATTCACCCACTCAAGCCCTCACAGTAGAGATTCAATTCACCTGAAACCTTGGGGCAGGCACCTGCTCAGCCCAGATCCAGTCATAACAGAGATGGGATGATCTGTTAACCTTGGACAGTAGCCTTCTCATACTCCACACCCTCTGAAGCAGCCCTCATTCCAGTGACTGAAGAGAACTAGTGTACAAACACGCAGCTCTGTCTTTCATCTGGAAGGAAGAGGTTGAGCTGAGTGGGACTCTGCTTCCAGAGTCCACCCATGAGTTAGGCTCCTGTGACCTCAGGCAGCCTTGCTTTATAATCACTTGTTGTTTTGCCTGCCTCCTTCCCTGCCCTGTGTTCTGGGCTACTCCAGAGAAGTGTCTGTCGTGTGCATGGCAGCCTCCACACCTGCTTCTGCTTCTAGGGGACTACAAAGCAAGACACCTGAGCAGTCCTTTCCATAATGAACCAAGGTGGACTGTTACTCACTATGCACGTTCCAGCCCAGTCTCTTGTTGCCCCTGAGTGCAGATGTCCTAGTGGTTTGCTTTACCAGTACTGTTGGAGGAACAGTCCTCCTCAGATTTTGTCCTCTTAAGGCTAAAAATGAAAAGTAAAGAGGAGGTTGTAAAAATAACAGAACTAAAGGTGTGTTGATCCTTTAAAGATTTGTTACTAGTGTGTACTCATTGCAGAAAGTGATGTGTTTCATAATGACATTCTCAGTCACATACATCATATTGACCATATATATTCCTACCATTACTCTTCCTTTCCTTCTCTTAGCAGTCTCCTTCCTCTGCTCAATATCCCCTTTCTAATTTTAAGGTATATAAAATTATTAACTGTATGTATAAATATATATTATATATAAATATATATTATATATAATATATATAATATATATAATATATATTTAAACCTAGCATTTAAATATGAGAAGAAACATGATATTTGCCTTTCTTTCCGTCACTCTTTTTAGTTCTCCTTTCTGATCTGTTGAGCCTTAGTGTACAGGTGTTGGTTGTTGGATGATTCCATTATGAAATTTCATTGCATACAACAGTTTGGCTCATTGTATTAAGAAACTTCAGGATGTGTAGTACTTTATGCCTAGTCTTGATAACTGTTGATTTGTGGTCATTGGGGTGACTTTCAAAAACTGAGAAATGAGCACTGAGAGTTTACTTGGAAACAGTCATGGAAATAATGGCAACGCAATTTTTTATTAAAGTTAGATGAAAAAGAAAGGCTTTTTCTTCCCTTCAATTTCCGATCAGTAGAGGTCAAAATTCACCATCTGAAGTTAGTTTGTATGTCTCTCTCTCTTTCTCCCCCTCTTTTTCAGTGTTTTAAGAAAGATCCCCTCATTTAAAAAATGTGTGGGGCATCAGACCCCACTCAATAAAATTTGCCTCATTGAGTCTAAAAAATGGCATAGTAAGAACTTGGAGCTCTATTATATGGTACACATCCCCTAGCCTTCTGGAGGCTGCTTTTACAAATAAAAGTTCCACAGAGGAACTGGGAAACCTTGGGGCGACCCTGCTTCAGAAGTGGTTTGCCTTGCTGGTACCTCAAGAGTGTTTTATAAAGTTGTCCACTGTGAGACCTTATTATAGCAAAGATGAAATGACAGATACTGGAATTCCTTTCTCCATAAATCATACCTCACCGTGGATATTTCTGGGTTCATTAGGGAAGTTGGAGGCAGAAGCTGAAGTGTGTTTGTGGAGCTTTCTTTATGGCCTTCTTGATGAGCTGGGGCTGAAGACTTAAAACAAGGCCAGCAAGCCAATGAGCTACTTCTAGGTTCTGCATCCAACCACTCCACTTTGTCGTCGTAGACACTCAGGAAAAAAAAAAAAATCAAAGACTTAATAATAATTTATAGACTCTGCCCTGCTTTCATATGTCAGCTCTAGTTTGTGACCCCAGAAAGGGCACTGGGTGAGCCACAATATTTCATGTTAGGCCCTGTAGTATAGTCTAATTTATAAGCCACTTGAAATTGCAACAAAACATTGCATATATAGTAAAAGGACTGCTTAGCTGTCTAAGTTACCTGGGAGACTTACAAGGGAGAATGCGGCTGTGGTTAGGACGGAGAGTGCAAAGGCCACATTTAAAGATGTCCAACTCCCCAAGTAATGGAACAGACTCATTTCCATGACAGACAGTGTGCTAAATGAATCTGTGGAGAGAGGCTCTCCATCTAAGATAAGGAGATGGTTGCAAGACTGGAAAGGGATAACTGTACCAATTTGGAAGCTGGCACTAAGATGAGTGGTATTTTTACTTTTTGGAGGGCCAAACAGTCTCCTGTGTCATTGGGCACTGGCTGGCCTCAGAGCAGAGGCCACCCATTCTGTTGCTGGAACCCCACACTGGTTTACCCTTGGCCCTGTGCCACTGACCCCTACCTGGCAGCCTCTGTGTTTCAAAACCAGTGGGCAGGTAAGAGAGCAATGACGTCAGGGGCCCAGAGTGCTGGATGCTGATCTAAGAGCCCAGATCCAAATCCAACACTGAGCTCCCTGAGTCGCTGCCTACTGTGGAGTCAGCAGTTTTCACAGCAGCAGGACAAAGGATTGCTCTGTCCTTGTCAGAGTCCCTCTAGAACAAAGCACAGAGGAGGGAAACATTTGTTGCCAGGGCTTCTGTGACTTGTCTACTTGCTTCACTCTTCAGAAGACGTCTCTGGGACAAATGACCCCTAGGAGCCTACTTTAAGCTAAGAGGCTGAATAAAAGGTGGAAGAGCTGGGGTCACAGCTAATTGGCTGAGTGCTTGTTAACATCAGGAAGCCCTGGGCTCCGTCCTCAGCACACAACCTAAGTCTTGGCATGGTGGCTTACACTGTGATCACAATACTTGGGTTGTGGAGGCAGGAGGCTCGGAGGTTCTAGGGCATCCTTGGCTACATAGCAAGTTCTAGGCCAGCTTGGGTTACATGAGGTCCTGTCTCAAAAACAAAAACAAAAACAAAAATTCCAGTAGAATAAGTAGATAGTTCACTGTATATGGACTTTGCCCCTTTCAATCTTCAGAAGGTCTCTAGCAGAGAATGATTAACATTAGCCAGTTTTGTAGGTGAAAAGAATTTTAGAGATGTGTTTGACAAGATTATATAGCTAGGGAGACTCTGCTTAGAACTCAGAATTGGTAGTGCTTCACAGTGGGGCCTGAGGCTCTCCATCATGAAGGTCTGCAGCAGAGTTCCCTGGCCTTCAGTAACTACAGTCCCCATAGTCTCTGCCATCATGTGTGGAGAACAGCTTGGGCCCTGGCTTTAGATACTATAATCGGAAAATGTAATCTTGTCCCTATGAGAGGACTTTGGATGAGTGATTTGTCTTCCATAGCCCTTCGTTGCCACGTGTATGGAACTGGGTGGTAACAGTAGTTGTTCAGGTCCTGGCAGTGAGTGGCAAGAGTTAAGTCGTATGGATGTGGGCCCATAGGAGGAACTCAACAAATAGAACTACTGCTGCTTTCCTACGCTTATCATTAACATTGATTTCATTTGGGTGTGAGGGTAGACACTGGTACCTGTGACTTTTCTGAACTTGACTAACCTGTGCTAACTTAACACAGGGGGTCCCAGAGCACAAGAGGTTAGCCCCAAATACAGCTCAGGTAGGGCCTCAAGCTCTCCCCCTTTTGCCTATCCCACTGACCAAATCAACAAGTTGCGAGGCCAATACCACTGTCAAGGGGACAGGGAGCATGCTCCAGACGCCAGGGCATAAGTGACTGAAAACCATCCCTGCACCTCTTGTGAGCAGTACTGTTGTCTTCAAGCCTCTCAGGTGCCCCTGGAAACCATGATGCCGGTGAGACACTCTCCTCCTGGATGAGGGCTAGTTTCCTCAGAAGGAAGCACAAGGTTCACGGAAATTCCAGTGGGCATCAGGGCCAGCTCTTGAGGTCCATTGCGGCAAGTTGCCTGTTGAAGAGAAACAGCACATAAACACTTTTGTGTTTACATAACCCAACAGTCAGTGCATCGGTAACCATGTCTTGGGTCTGCATTGAGACACAGTTGTTTCATCTACTTCTCTTCGGCTGGGCCTACCGTAGAGCTGTGAAACCTAGGCAGCCAGCCCCAGACATCTACAGGCCTCTATGGAAGCCATGGCTCCCCGTGTGCTTTGGTTTTTCTAGGTAGGAGATGGGGGAAACATATTTTCTCACATGGGGACTTCCTTGTATTTAGGATCTTGTGATGATAAAGATGGTTTATTTTGAAGGGCTCTGGCCTCCTTGGGAGAAAGTTCCTGCATAAATTTGAAGGGTTATGGTGAGATGGTATCCTAGAGACGGCTGGCTGTGTGAATAATAAAAATGTCAGCACCTGCTGTGGAGAACCACCAAATGAAAGGGAAGGAAAATACCATACATCAAAGACAGTTAGGGGTTTGTTTAGATTTTAAGCCCCCTGGGGCAAGACCACACCTAGTACATTGTCACATCCGATAAATGTCGAGAAGCAACTGTCTAGCACATGACAAGCAGTGTGGTGACGTCCCCGGCTGGCTCCAGCCTCGAAGCAAAATATGGAGGGATTCTCTAGAAATCTGCTCTGCTCTGTTGCTGTCTTCCATGCTTGCTTACCATCAACCGCAGGTTGTGCAGATAAGCCAGGAACAGGCAAAAGGCTGTTAACTTAGAAAGAACAGAATCAACTAAAGCACACGACTTTTCAGGCAAGGACGTAGTTCATGCTCAAGTTCCTCAGACCCATTCCTTAGATATTTTTAGCCTTTCTGGTAGATGCTGTTGGTCCCCTGGGCTTCTTCCCTAAGCACCTGAGTCTGATTATGGAGTTGGGGGGGGGTGCTTTCTTTAGTCATTGTGCTTATTTGGTTTGTATAAGGTGGGTACAGGCAGGCATGGTCAGGTGGTGAAAGCCCTCAGGAGTGAGTCACAACGAATCACAGATGGGAAATGGTGGACAAAAGATCCAGCTTCCTGGCCCCTCTGTGGAACAGCTTTGTTTCCCAGAAGCCTCTGGTGGGACTGACCCTGTAAGACTTGACCAGATAGGTGACCTGCCTCCCCCAGTTGTCCTCTATCTCTGTCACACTGCTCTGCTTCCCTCCATTACTCCATCCAGCACTGTTTAGGATCATTTCCCCAAAATGTCTTTTGTCTCAGGGACTTCATCTGGGTAGATGTAACCAAAGACAGCCATTATTCAGCATAAGGCTTTTTTTCTCCACAGAACCTGTGGAAAGGGTCACAAGCCACAGGGAGTCATACAGAGCTCTTGAGATTACCAGTGTAGAAAGAGGTGGAGAAACATCCCTTCACGGTGACCTAAGAGAGTGCGTAGGTGGGAGGGGTACAAAGGCTGTGAAGAAGGCAAAGAGATTCTCAGAGTCTCTCAGAGTTTCTCAGGATCAGTCCGTGACACATGGAAATAGGTATTGGGAACTGAGATTTATTTCCAGGCAAACTGTTCACCACAAACTCAAAGTTCTCTTGAACAACCCCCAAGAAAAGCTCCCAAAAGTTTTGAGGATCTGGTGACCATATTTTCAGAATCAAAAATTGGGAATCCATCTGCCAAAGAATGTTTTGTTTATGAATTGTGAATGTGTCTGCTTAGAAAAAGACATGAGAGAGAATATTGAGAATTGATCCTGCTCCAAAAATACCAGGATTTGTGGTCACCAGACTCAAGGGTCATCTGATTTAGTATTTCTCAACAGACTGGATATGTTATCACGGAGCTGAGGGATGCGGGAAAGATCAAAAGGAGAAATGAGAATATTCAAAGTTGTCGAGCTTTGACAAAAAAGCTAACTTCCAACAGTGATGATACTCTAGTTTATTTCCTTTACTTTTGCTACAAATGAAATAATAATTAAGTGCCTATAAATGTGAGTTTATAGCAATGCATGGAAACTTCGATATTTTACATGTAAGGTAATATGAATCAGATTCTCTAAGTAACTGGAAAAGGTTTATTCATAAATTTAACCCTGTTTATTGGTGGTTACCCTAGGGATAGACAGAGTGTGAGCTGTAGAGATTGGGATAAATCAACAGATAGAAATTTTCACCTTTGCCAGGTTGACAATGAGGAGATGGTCATCTCAAACAAGTAAAGACAGAATTACAAAGTGCAAAGATGGCAAAATGTACAGCAAGGAGACCGATAGAGGGCCCTAATGGTATGTTCAGGGTGAAGCAGTAGCTTATTGCTAAGATTCACACTTCACCCAACGTTATTGATGCTTACAACAAGAGGACACAAAGTATTTGCATATAGAAGCCATCAAAATGGTCACTTCATCGTTCCCAGCTTACCAGTCTAAAATAGAAATAATATTCATGAGACTGTGGAGAAAAGCACCAAGCAGATCCAATGGAACATGCTCAAAATGTTAATGACTACTTGTCAGGGTTCGAACCTGAAATACCCTTGAAGGCACATGTGTTAGAAGCTGGGCAGCCAGCTGAGGGGATTTTGGGAGGTGGTGGGATCGGAAGGCTCTGATCTCTTCAGTGGAATTAATCTACTGATGGACTCATGATTTCTTAGTATGACTGGGAGCTGGTAGAAACTAAGAGGCAGGCCTTAGTTGGAGGAATTATGCATTGGAGGCACACCCTGCAAGGGAGGACTGAGTTTCTGGCTCCTTCTCTTCTTTCCTCCCTCTTCTTCTCATCCCTGCCTCTTCCTCCTCTTCCTCTTCCTCTTTCTCCTCTTCCTCTTCCTCTTTCTTCTCTTCCTCCTCCTCTTCCTCCTCTTCCTTTTCCTCTTCCTCTTCCTCCTCCTCTTCCTCCTCCTTTTTTTCTCCTTTCCCTCCCTCCCTCCCTCCTTCCCTCCTTCCCTCCCTCCACTGCCATGTGCTCCTCTCACCATGATATTCTGGAGACAGATGACCTTAGACTGACACTCCTGAAACCATAAGGCAAAATAAGCCATTCCTTCTTTAAGGTGATTTTCTCAAGTATTTTGTCACAGAGCCATGGAAAACTGACTGGTATTAGTAGCTGTATACTACTTCGCTTCCATTGTTTTTATGGGGCAGGGGAGAACACCAGAATTTGCTAGAGGGAGCTGCTGGCTGACAAGCCCTTTGTGGGCTCAATGTGAAATATCCTCTGTAAGTTCCTGTGTTTGAACTGTTTTGGAAGATTGTGGACTATGCCAAAGGCCTTGTCTAGCTGGAGGAAGTGGGCTCTGCTTCCTGACTGTTGATGCACTGTGTGCAGCTCTCTTACTTTTGCTGCAATAATTTCTTCAGCATGATGTACTCACACTGTGGGCTAAAGTACACCCTGACTCTTTAAATTTCTTCTTGCCAGGTGTTGGGTCACAGCTTATAAGGAAAGTAACTGATACATAGTCCAAGCTGCCAAACTTTCAAATATGCTGTCCCCTGCATTGGTAAGGCCACACTATCTCCAGGCTGACTTGGAACTTGTTGGTAGACCTTGATCCTCCTGCCTCTACTACTGAAGTGCAGAGCTTACAGTCATGCACCATTTCTGGCTTTCTGTATGTACCTCTTAAAAGAATATTGTGTTCCACTTTTTCTGTGTACTCGTAAATATTTAGTATGGTCTGCAGTTTTCATTTTAACCAGTAATCTCATTTGGCCATTTCTGTCATTCTAGTCGGTGTCTGGTGCATTCACATTATAGTTTTAGTGTACATTTTCCAGTTGTCTAATGGTAGGAGGAGGGATGGGGCACATGGTGGGGACAAATATGAGCAGAGCACAGTGATATATATATATATATATATATATATATATATCTTAATAAAAATGATTCGGAAAAAACACTGTTTACCTTCAAGTCATAAGACTATCAAACAACTCTATCCTTATGAGTTCTTTCTTCCTCTCTGTCTCTGTCTCTCTGTCTCTCTCTCTGTAACATTTGCATAATATAAGGCTGACATAGGTTCAAACCCAGCTCCACACACTGACTGTGAAGGAAGCACTAGCTGTAGACAGCAGGCATAAGATTTAGTACGGCATTTAGTGTGGGCAAATGTGCTCTCCAAATGTCCCCTGTAGGCTTCCGTCTATTAGCAGCTGTGCTGAGAGCCTGCTTTGCCATTTTTAAGTAAAGTGGTCTTAGGAAAGTCATTTAGCTGCTCAGATACAGATGTCTGCTCTGTGAAATGAAGATAGTCCCCCTACTCCCCAGGCTGAGGCAGGGTCCGTGTCACTACAAAGGGAAGCACTTATAAGAGGGGAAGCTGCCATGTGAAATTGGGGTTCCATGCTTTTTATCCAGGTTTCTTGAGGACCTACGGAGAAAGTCTGAAGAGCAGGAATACTGGCCTGTTTTTCTCACAACAGTAATGTCAGAAGAATTGCCTTTTGTTTCCCAGGCACCATGTCATGGCACATATTCTGTAACCGATAGGTTTTCCAAAAGATACAGCTGTCCCACGTTACAGACCTGAAAAGGTTGCTGCCCAGGTGTAGAGGTGTGCTCATTGAGTGGCTGCCTGCTAGTGCCTCATGGATTTCAGGTCTGCCTCAGGTGTAGAAAGTCACCTGACTGCCTCCACTTTTCTTAGAACAAATCTGTATCTAGTGGCTGAGAAAAAACAGTAATTCAACCTTGGCCACTTTTCCCTGACCTGAGATGTCTCATGTCAAGCTTTATTATGTCCACATCATCGCACTTATGCTCTTTCTTCTGCCTAGTCTTCCTTCCCCTTCTTAGAGGCTTTAATTCCTGATAGCATCACACACTGAAAACTGTCATGGCATCCGCTTTCAATTTTTATTCATCAAAAAAAAAATAATTGTGGTAGGCTGGAGAGGTAGCTCAGTGGTTAAGAGCACTGCTCTTGTAGAGGACCTGGTTTTGATTCCAGCACTCACATGGAGGCTAACAATCTCCCTTAACTCTAGTTTCAGGAGATATGATGCCCTCTTCTGGCTTCCATGGGCATTGCATGCATGGGTGCACTTACATACATGTAGGCAAAACACACATACACATAAAAGAAAAATAAAATAAAAATTTAAAAATCGTGTCTACATTGGGAATGCATGTATGCCCACGGTGTAGATGCAGGTGCTGTCTGTGTATATGCAGGTGTGTATCTGTGCATGCGTGTATGCCCATGGTGTAGATGCAGGTGCTGTCTCTGTATATGCAGGTATGCATCTGTGCATGCGTGTATGGAGGTCAAAGGTCTATGCTGGGTGTCTTTTATTGCTTTTCAGCTTATATTTTGAGACAGTCTCTCACTGAATATGGAATTCACGGATGCAGATAAATTGGTTGTCTAGCAATCTCTGGAGATCCTCCTGGTTCTATTGTCCATGAGCTGGGGTTACCAACACATGCTGCCTGGCCTAGCTTTCATGCAGATTATCTGAACTCAGGTCCACTTTCTTGTGTAGTAAGCACTTTCCTCCCTGAACCATGTCTCCAGCCCGTAGCACCTTCTTTTGGAAACCTATTCTGTCTCCCATGATCTTCCAGACTGAACAAGGAACAATTCATGCTACTATGCAGCCTTAAAGCCTAACCTTGGGATCCAGGTGGAAATGATAAAAGCCAGCTGCTAGGCTCAAAGATTTCTACAACCCAGCAATTGTCTTCCAGTTGGCATCCATGCTGGAAACCAATGATCAGCTGAGGCAGGCGCAAGGTCTGCTGTGTGGCCTGCGCTGGCAGAGGGAGCGTGGAAGAAGAGCAGAGGAAAGGCTGCTTAGTTTTTTACTGTTAATCATTGTAGATTGTGTATAAATCAATGGGCTTATGACATCTTATACATATGCAGATCAGTATATTGTGTTCTTAGCACCCTACCCCTCCCTTTCCTCTCTTGCTGGGTCCCTTGTGATCTCCAAATATCCTGTCTGCTTTTATGACATTTACTATCACTTCTTGCTTCCCCCTCCCTTTGGAAGTTTCTACCCCTTAGTCCACTTTCTCTCTCTTTTTTTTTTTTTTTTTCTTTTTGAGACAGGGTCTCCCTGCTGTCCTGGAACTCACTCTGTAGACAGGGTAGCCCCAGCTGTCCTGGAACTCACTCTGTAGACCAGGCTGGCCTTGAACTCACAAAGATCCGCCTGTCCTGCCTCCCAAGTGCTAGGATTAAAGGCGTGCGCCACCACGCCTGGCTCCCTGAGTCCACTTTCACTCCCCTTCTCTTTCTGTGTGTGCGTGTGTGATCATCTCTCTCTCCCTCCCCCCTCAGATACACACACACACACACACACACACACACACTCACCATTTCAATGGATTATTTCGTGATTTAGTTAAGGAAAGGAGGCACGTTGGGAGAAGTTTTCTTTCCCCTTGAAACAGAGGAAATGAGTAAAATAAAAGAAATATTTGTAGATAGTAACTATAAAAATTTCCAAACTACTGTGGGCTGAGGAGATGAAAGGACAGTAGAGATGAGTGACAGATGCTTCCATAAAGTCATGCACTCAATGCGCACTCATTCATTGTCTTTCAGTATGAAAAACAGAATTTCCTTTCTAACGTTTGCTCACGTTCTTTTCTCTACTTCCACCTTCCTTAATGTTTGGGAGTCATTTGGATTTTTCTTGGATTTTCTGGCATTGACTCTTGGCTCTTTTCTGACTCGTGTGAATGGTAGCTCCATTGTAACAGGACAGAGGCCGTGTCAGGGGGGCTGGTGAGACGCTGATGCCCACATGTTTCAACTTCTTTCTTTGGACTTCACTGGTGACCCACTGAAGGGTGAGGTCATGATACTGAAGGTCACAGCCACGCCAGCAGGTTCTCAGAAACATAGTGTGGACCCTGTGCTGTTGAGAAATGAGAGGTGCACCCCCCAGCATTTAGGAAGAAGTGAGATGTGTAGACAGCATGAAGGCCTCCCCAGTCCAGGCAAGCCTGCCATCGATGATACTTACCCTGTAACGTTGACACCCTAAGCTATCCTTCCCTGCCTGCCATCGATGATACTTACCCTGTAATGTTGACACCCTAAGCTATCCTTCCCTGCCTGGGACCAGTATCTGCTGTGTCTGGCAACAGTTTACCCAGACTAAATGCCAAATTACCTCAGGGCAGGATCTTCTTAGCTGGGAACTGTGCCAGAATGTCTTGGTTTGAGTTATTTACATTATGGCAAGTCTGAATTTTGTTTTTAAACTTTCAAATTCTTGCCAAAGAAACTGATAGTTGTTTCTTGTTGAGATAAATCTTAAAAGATGTTGAAGAACATATATGCCTGGTATTTTTGACTTCCAATCATATCTGTGTTTAGAACCAAACTTAGGGGACTATGTCTTACTTTCTGGGAGACAATTTATTCAGTCATTACTCAACAATTAACAAATATCTATTGAGCTACAATTTATCAGACAGTGTAGAATGTAGAAAGAGTCTCTACCTTCCTAGAGTTTCTACCCCAATGGGGGGAAATATGGTAATAACTAAGTGAATGACTGACATCTGAACATAGAGTCACAACGGCAGAAAAGGTTGGAGATGGAAAATAACTGGGGAATCTTACTTTGATAACCTTAATTTCTTGAATCACATCCTCTGAACTTATTTCTTCCTTAGAGACAGAATTGCTGTTCCTCCTCCCCCTCCTCTTTCTCCTCATTTTCTTCTCCTTCTTCTCCTCCTCCTCCTTCGCCTCCTCCTCCTCCTCCTCCTCCTCCTCCTCCTTCTTCTTCTTCTTCTTCTTCTTCTTCTTCTTCTTCTTCTTCCTTCTCCTCCTCCTCCTCCTCCTCCTCCTCCTCCTCCTTTCTTTTCTTCTTGCTGACCTGGAGCTTGATATGCAGACTGTAGAACAGGCTAACTTTGAACTCATAGAGATCCACCTGCTTCTGCTTCCCCAGTGCTGAGATTACAGGTATAAGCAACCCTACCTGGCCTAGTGCTTCTTATAGGGAATTTGTCACAGGGTTTTTAAAATCTTAAACATAAAGACAAGTTGTGACTATGACATGACACTCAGGATCCTCTTTACAGCAGAGGTGGAGATGTACTGGGAGGAGCATTTTCATGTCCCAAGGGATATAGCACCCCATCTCTATACCTTTCCTTAACACTCTCCTTTAAGAGCTGATGGTAGGTCCATGCAAATACCTTCAGATATTTCAATTTTGACTGCCTTTATTTATTTAAATTATTTTTGCATAAAATAAAGATGGCTTATTCCTCTTTTAGGTTTTGGTGGACTGCCCAAATCTGGCCTTTAAAATTAGACCCATTTCTTAAATATGCCTGGAGCAGCATCAAAAAGGCATGTGAAGCCAAGGCTGGTGTGTTTTTCAAGCCTTGCACAGAAAAAAATCTCTAAGGATTTCAGCTATGTTGAAGCAATATTTCTGTGGAGAAAACTTGTATCCAGCCTGACATTTTCCATCCCGGGCTTTCTACCTGCTGTGATGTGGAATGGCCACAATATGAAACCTCTAAGGTTGGGGTTATAACAGAACTTTACTGGCCTCCACGGGCTGGTTCCTCACAGCCATTGTTCACAGATGCCAGATGATCTAAGAGGATCTTGGAAACCTGGCACCTCACTGCCTTTTTGGCTGACACTACCAAAGAAAATTAATTGTTATTGGTTTTGGAAACTCTCATCCAATGCACAAAATAGTAATATCAGAAATTACGTCCTCTCTTTCTTCTTTTTTTCTTTTTTTGGCACAGATTGGAGGTAAGAAGATGATGAATACTGTGATTTTATTGTAACTGCCCCAAGTCACTGGTTTCAGGGCAAAAAAAGGGTGTTACATTCCTGTGGCTGGGAATCTTATGAAGTTGTTCAGAAAAGGGGCTCCACTAATTTGCCTGAGCTGATGAAATGCACTGGCCTTGAGCCTCCACTCTAACTCAATGGGGCTTGAGCTCCTGGTCATTCCAAATCTAACACTGGTTTGCTTCTTAGCCTGGGGAAAGGACAGCCCTAGGTCAGGTCACATCCTTTCTTTCTGCCAAGCGTCTCTTCACGTAGCCTTATGTTACCTCAAGCTTCACATTCCCGTCTTTGGTCCTTTGCTTCCAGCTATGGCACTCTTTCTTCACTTTGGCTAGTCACAGACTTGTATCTCTTTCTTCCCTAAAAATTATGGTACCAGCCGGGCGTGGTGGCACATGCCCTTAATCCTAGCACTTGGGAGGCAGAGGCAGGCGGATCTTTGTGAGTTCAAGGCCAGCCTGGTCTACAGAGTGAGTTCCAGGACAGCTGGGGCTACAGGGAGACCCTGTCTCAAAAAAGCCAAAAAAAAAAATTATGGTACCAATTCCAAATTCCCCACAAAGGCCTAAGATCACCTTGCATTTCTCATAAGAAGCCTCATCCCAGCCCTGCACTTGCCTCTTAATGATCTTTTGACTTTATTGCTCTGCTTGCCTCCTCACTTCTTCCTTGTGAGGCATAGACACAAGCTCACATGTGCTCACATCCTGAATCCCAGTTATGTGATCCATAGAATACTCAGCACCTAGAAGATCCAAAGAAGCTCATAGGTAGTGACAACTCCTGGCCAAGAAGAGCAGGATATCTTCTATCTCGAGGCTCTTAGCCATTGGATAATACAGCTTCATAAAGCAGAATTAATTAATCCTCCATAAAACCTTGCATTCTAGGGTATCTGGAAAGCCATGACTTGTTTCAGTGGGCACATGTGATTCTGGCCTATCACTGCCTATCGTCTCCTTCACCTTCTTAACAATATCCTGATTGAGTTCTTTATGGGGATTAGGCTTTACCTCATGGTATGTCTTCTTGGAAGGAAGGGGAAATACAGCCAGCTCTCTTTTCCCCACAGAAGCAGGTGTAGTCCCTGAGGTCTCTTCCTCTAGGGTCTTCTTCTCACTGCCTTACAACAAATCAGGGAGCCACCCAAGAGCTGTGCCTGAGCCAGGTATTTACTTCTGCCTTGCTGATTCTCCAGCCGAGATGAAAATGCTGGCATTGATTTGCTCCATAGCATGCAAAGGAAATCAACTAATTCCTGCTCTGCTCCCCTATAGCCTATCCCAGATCCTATTTTGTTTTGATTCCATTGTTATATCTTCCATCCAGGCTGTAAACTTCCAAAAAATTCTCACTTTTCTATTGAATACAAGTTAGACTTGTTTCTGTTTGTTGCGACCAAAGATCCCTAGTTTTTTTTTTTTCCTGTCACAGGTCTGCTAAATAATAGAAACACTGAAACGAGCTAGCGGTTGAGATCGTCCCTCTCAAAGTGAGCTTCCTACCATATGAGTTACTTTTCTTGTTGCAATGACCCAGTATCTGACAGAAGCAACTGATTTTGGCTCACAGTTTAGAGGACACAGTCAATCATGGAGGGAAAGCATGGCAGGTGGAATGCTGGTGGCAGAAGCTTACACCCTGGCTTGTTTCATCTGAGTGGATCAGGAAGCAGAGAGATTGGGCTGGAAGTGGGTCCAACCTGTGCTACAAACCACCAGCTAGGTCCCATGTCTAAAGGTCCTATAGTCTCCCCCCCCCAAAAAAAAATCTCAATGCCACTAGCTGGAGACCAAGTATTTAAATACACGAGCTTGTGGGAACTATTTCACATTCAAATCACAACAGCCAATGTCAGGACTGACATAGCCAGAAGCTGAGGATAACAAAAGCTAGTTTCATTTGAATAACTCCAAATAGTCTCCAAAGAATTTGATGGTTTCTTTGGAGGAAACAATTCTTCAAAATCAAATCTAAGAACAATTGTTTTGGTGACCTTGTCCTTTTGGAAGGAAGGTCTAGAAGCAAGGAGGCATTCAAAATTTACTCGTTCAGATGATCAGCCGGTTGCACATATGGGACTATGATATGTTTAAGTTACAAGATGTGATTGGAGCCATTGTGCCAGGGGAGGGAAGAGGCAAAGGGCATATGGGAAGGAACAGTGAGGGAATAAGAAGCCAAGGCACACCCCTCACATACCTGACATAACTAAGGAGCCCTGGAGAAACCACACAGATCTTTACAGATGGGAGCTCTCAGTGGCTTACGTCGAGATGGGCTTCAGAATTAGGCCAGGTGCTTTGGAGAGGCTGTTTGGAGGCAGAGCTTCACCTCCAGCCTTCTTGGCAAAGTGTACAAAAATTGGCTGAGGTATCTAGCAGCCTCACAGACTTCTTGAAACAAACATTGACCTGCTTACACAGTTTCTCAAAAATCCCACATCTGACAGAGAGCTGGGACAGCTGCCTCCTAGGTGGTCTTGCCAGGACAAACACTGCAGGGCCTCAGTGCCAACAGAACCTAGCTGGCAAAGACCCACAGAGGCCGTGTGGCAGCCTGTTGGGTTAGCTCTGGACAAACAGCCCGATGCTGACACACATATCAAACCTGAATCAATACATCATCTGTGACAAACCAGCTGGGAAAGGTACTGGCTCAACGGACTGTTTAAGCTTATGACTTACAGGTGACTATGCTGGTTAGGTAACTTTAGTGAAAGAATTAGATTATCTGGGTAAAATTGAAGCATGCAATGTAAAATTTAACATATGGTTATTCCTCTTCCAGAGCCTACTTCTACTGTTATTTACCAAATGAAAATTAGGGACAGTTGTTAATTAATGACTTAGCTGGGATCCTTTTTGAATATTGTATTCTAAAAAAAACCTTTTCTTTGCAGCTATTTTGAATAGGAGAAAATGCATAATGCATCTTGATCTGTGAAAATAATCAAAGATGAGTGGAGATACATCAAAATGGATAAGGAAACACAGGGGTAGATACTCCTAAGTTCTTGTGAGAAAGGAAGTGACAAGAAGTAGTGAGTTTTCTAGATCCTAGGTTACTCCCAAGCATTGTGGGATAGGGATGAGGAGGGGGCATTTGTGTAAGGGAGTAGAAAAGGGGCATTTTATAGACTCAACTCTATCCAGTTTCTTCTGATAGATTTATCTGAAACTGGGGATTTCTGTCTAGTAATGAGAACCAGAAAGCAGAGCAGCACTGAGGAGATGGCGGTTACAAGAAGATCACACACTATTATTATCATTATCATTATTATTATTGTTAGTTATTATTATTTTGAGATGGTTTTCTCTGTGATCCCAGCTGGTCTGGAACTTCCTATGTAGAACAAGTTGACATCACATAGATTCACCTGTTTCTGTCTCTGGAGTGCCAGGATTAAAGGCTCTACCACTTATTTATGAATAGGAAGCCCTTCTCACCCTAAGTTTAGAGTCCAGATCTGGGCAGTGGTTATTGCTCAGGAATGTCTAGAGGTCTGATTGGAGGTCTCCCCAAGTCTAGCTTTCAGGATCTTCCATTGTGGAACACACATACCTCATATCCCCCCTCAAATCTCTCACTCCTCATCCCCATTTCCTGCCCAGGTTTTGTACTCTTGTTGAAGGGATTGGCCTTGCTGAATTTGCATTGTTGTTTGGCCTCTGGACTTGAAGAGTCTCTAGTTGAGATTTTCCAGGAGACCCTGGGGGGCTTGAAACACCCCTGTCGAAGATCAACACAAGCTTAGGAGCTGGGATGGGGACAAAGCTCAGGGAAGACAAATAGAATGACACTGGATGGAGAGCAAGGTGGAGGGAGTATTAGAATCAGTGGTATGCTTGTAAACTGCCTCTCAAAAAGCCCCGTACAACAAAGTCGAAGTTTGTAGCACTCACCAATTTCCACAGTGTAAATGTGCCCATCAGGACAGAATTCTAGCCACCACTTCTTTCACGAAATTCTTGCATACTTAACAATGGTCTTTCCTGAGTGAGTAGGACCCATCCCCATTGGCTCCACACCTGTGTGTTCAATGTTGTTAGAGTGACATTTTGGTCCTCTGGGAAATGGAAGTGTGCCAAGTCCTATGTGAACAGGAAAGGCATGGCTCAGATTCAGTGCTAAGTGCCATGGGAAGAGAGAACAAGTCCTCTTTCTAAAATGATGGGAATTCTCTGCGAAGCAGGGACCTCATAAAGCTATATGGTAAGAAAGGAGTAGAAGGGAGACTATTTGGCTCAGATACGGTCAGGTAAAAATCACTAACATTTTCAAGAATCTACTTTGTAATCTTAAACACTCCACTTTTATAGATCCTTTTAATCCCAACATAACCACATGAATTTGATAATGTTGTTATCTCCAATTCAGGAATAAAGGCATTAGGAAAATCACCTCTGGTACTGTATCAGTTTCTGTTCTTTTCCACCAAGATGTGAGGGTCCAGTCCATCCTGCAGGGGAAGGTGTGTATGTGTGGCAAGTAGGGTGTATGGCTGACACTGTACCTACTCACATCTTGGTGGAATAGGAAGAGGAGGGTGGAAAGGAAGTGGGTCTGGGCCAGAAAACTCCAAGACCTTCCCTCCAGTGGCCTACTTCCTCCACCAAGCCTCCATCTTTAAAAACAATTATTTGGGGCTGGAGAGATGGCCTAGCGGTTAAGAGTGCTGACTGCTCTTGCAGAGGACCCAGGTTTGATCCCCAGCACCCACATGGCAGCTGAGAACCACCTTTAACTCCAGTTTCAGGGGAATCCAGTGCCCTCTTCTGACCTCTGCAGCATTGCATGACACTGTGCACAGAGCTACATGCAGACAGGACATTCATACACATAAAAAAATAAATAAAATTTAAAAAGAATTATTTAGTAATTTCTTTACGTGTATAAGTGTATTGCTTACATGTATGTAAGTGCATCCACATTGTACCAGGCCCATGGAAGTCAGAAGAGGGCATGGGTCTTCTGAAACTAGAATTCTGTACAGTTGTTAGCTGCCACGTGGGTACTGGGAACGGAACCTGGGTCCTCTTCCAGAGCAGCTATTGTGCTAAACTGCAGAGCTGTCTCTCCAGCCCCAAGGCTCTATCTCTTAAAGGTCCACAGTCCTTTAAAACAGTGCCCCTAGCTGGCTGTGAACTGTCCAAACATAGGAATTTATGTTTGAACACCACAAATTTCCTCTTCTGGCTTCCATAGGCTCATGACTATCTCATAATGCAGTGCATTCACTCCAACTTTAAAAGTCTCTCTAGTTGATAACATTCCCAGCACTATTCAAAAGTCCAACATTTCTTCTGAGACCCCAGGCAATCACTTGACTGTGAGACCCTGTAAAATAAAAATGTTGCATACTTACAATATATAATAGCACAGAACCAACATTCCCATTCCAAAAAGAAGGGAAGCTCACACAACAAGGACAGATTTGGCCCAAGACTGAAATTCAGCAAAAGGAAGACAGCAAATCCTGTAGCTATATTTGAGGCCTATGATGGAGCCATCGGTACTCCAATGTCGTTGGGCCACCCTACCTAGCTCCGCCTCCTGGCCCCACCCATCATTGTCTGCCGAGCCTCTCCTCTCGGGGACCAGATCCACTTGCCCGCAGTTCTACTTGGCAAACGTGCCAAGCTCTTGGCATCTCCAGCATCCCGGGGTTTCCACTGTAACTTGCCCCCTCCCCCCCAGCTTCATGCTGTGGTCTCTCAGGCTGTCCTTACATACAGCCCTGTCATATGTTGCCTGTCCTCAGTAGCTTTTCGGGACCTTGGTAACTTGAATTTTGCATATCTGTAAAACTAACACCATGTGGAGCAGAGCTGTCCAGTTCTGCCGCCCATCTGAGATAGATGTAGCCTAGCTCCTGTCTGCTTAGCTCTGGTGGCCCTTGCATTCCTGGGTGGCTGAATCTAGAAACGTACTTCTCCTGGGTGTTGTTTCCAAGCAAGAAGCCTCCTCAGTGACCTTGTCAGTTCAGGCTCTCTCCTCTCAAATAATTTATATATCACAAGCTGGACCTGGAATGGGCAGGGTCCTCTTGCTCTGTAAGAACTTTCCCATCTTCTCAGTGCACGGCCTCAGTCTTCTCTTCCATGGCACAAGCTGTTTCCTCTGCATCCTCCGTGTCTACAGCTTTTAACTGCTCCTGCTCCTCTCCTCAATAAACTCTGCATTTTCCTTATCTTCGTGCTCTTTCTCACCATAGAGATGACTCAGGGCAGTGACCAATGAGTGTGCCGAGGCATGGATGTTATGTTGTCTGAAATTTCCTTTGCCAAACACATTTAGTCCATTAGTTTTTCATTCAGCCTTACTCCGAATTTCAAGTATGAATGTAGACAGATTCCTTGCCATAATGTAATATGAATGCTGTCTAGCTCAGTTACCAACAGAGTCCTTACTCCCATGTGAAACCTCACGAGCACAGACTTTCAGTTTGTCTTACTCTTGGCATTCTGGTCTTCCACACTGTGGTGGTTTGAATGAGTGTCCCCTATAGGCTTTAAGTATTCAGACATTTTGTCTCCAGTTGGTGGCACTGTTCTTGGAGGTCTCAGAAGGTGTGGCTGTGCTAGAGGAAGTATATCACTGGGGGGCAGGCTTAGCGAGTTTAACAAGCCTTGCAGTCTCCAGTCTCTCTCTCTGCTTCTTGTGCTCATTTGCAAGATGTGACCCTCGGCTTGCTACTCCAGCCCCAGCCACCATGCCTCCTGGACACAATGGACTCTGTTTCCCTGGAACCGTCAATAGTAAGCTCAAATAAACTCTTCCTTTTATAAATTCTCTTGCTCATGGTGGTTTATCACAGCAACAGAAAAGTGACTAATACACACACTCTCATTTCTGATTACAAATTTCGGGGCTTCTCTAGCTCACGGCTGTAAACTCTTCCACATTCTTCCTACCAACAGTTCCAAAGGCCTACAAACGGCATGGTCAGTTTTTATCATAGGAACGGCTATGACCAAATACCAAAGAAGAGCACCTTAAAGGAAGAAGGATTTATTTTGGCTCATAGTTTAAGGCTACAGTTCATCAAAACAGGTAGGAGTGTGCGCTTCAGATGCTTCACCTCCTCACATATTGATAAACAGGAAGCAGGGAGTATACAGGAAATGGGGTTGAGGTCTAGAAATTTAAAGCCCACCCCCAGTGAGGGTCCAAAACCTTTGAAGTATTATCACCAGCTGGGACCCAAGTATTTAAACACATGAGTTTATGGGGGTGCCATTTCACATTCAAACTACAGCAGGTTCCTCAAAGGTCGCTCGCTGCTTAGAAGCAGACCCTCTTGTGACCTGAAGAAAATTCTCAGGTTTCATGATTTGACATTATGTCCCTCTGAGAGCCTTTGATGATGCCTGGTGTAGGCTACTGTGTATTCAACACATGGTCTAGACATGTTTAGAAGTTATGAAGACTGAGCTAAGGACCAGAGAAATGGCCCTGTGAGATGTTACCACTAATGGGGCTGGCCCAGGAGCAATGCTGAGGACTTTCATTTCTATTTTATGAGGTTGGATCAGTAAGGAGATGTTAGTATAGGTTTTAGGCTAAGGACACCGGCTGAGGAGGAATGAGCTCTAGGGTCCAGCAGGCAGCCACTGATTTTTTTGCAAGAGTTGTAGAAAGGACAGCACAATTAATACAACTCAGAAAAAGACAGTCTTGAAACAAATGTATACAAGAATGTAACTCAAACAGCAACAAACCCAAAACAAGAAGAAAACTGAAAACAAAACCCCTACAACTCTAACACTAAGACACTATATAAGCGTGAATGTGATGTGGATACTAACTCTGGACTCTTACCAGCATTCACCAAATATTTTCTACAAAAGCATGTTTTCCTCCGTTGAACTTCTAAATGCTTTTGTTTGAAGACTGTTTTGAAGAGAAGCTGCTGGAGGAAGCAGACACGTAACAGTCAGTCTCTGAGGCTGTTGGACATCTGTCGGGAGCGGGCATCGATGGAGTGGAATGTCCACACACTTTCTCAGTGATGATACAAAGGGAGTACGTGGAGACATCAGATTGCATGTGTCGAGTGTCAGCAAGATGGAGCTGCTGCTTTGTCTTAATGTTCCTGCAAAACGTGTTTAAAAACTAAATGCAGATGAGCAGTTTACCCAAAGATAAAGAGGTATGGGTGTGTTTGCTTGTGGGTGTGCGTGTGCATGAGTATTTCTATAGATAATGGCCTTTTAACTCCACTTTGTTTTTGTTTATGTTCAGCTTAACCTAACTTTGCAATGTTTATCTGATGTTAATAGTTGACCAATGAAAATGAGCCCAGAAAAGCAGTGTGGGCTCAGGGTGGAAGACATGCGATTGGTTTCTAACCCTGAGTCAGATTCACCTGCTTTTAAGTCCCCATGGCCTGGCCACTTTTGAATAACTTGGTCTGCCTGCTTTGGCCTATATATCGTTTCCAAAATAGCATGAAAAAATTTCTCATTGTATTTCAAAACGAAAAAATGTTCCGTCTACATCTGGAAATACTAAAAAATGTGCTTTCTTACAGTATTTCTTTTTACTAGGTATGGACAAGGCTCTGACCCTTATTACTGGAACTCAAATCCAGATGGAGTTTGGTAAGGTTCTAATCATTTGAAGGGTATTCTTTTTTGAAGATTTGTACATCTTTAGGGGAGTTTCTTCTTTAAAGAAGTTATCATTTGTGGGAGGTCCGTTATGAAGATTTTAAATAGTTTGGGGGAAATTTCTCTGGCTTTGAAGATTCTTATAATTCAGTAAAAACATTTGCTGGCTGAGATGGTCACATTTCCCTACTGTAAAACCTCTTCTTCGAAAATAAATCAAATCTCTTTTTTTAATATATTGGCTGTAAGTAGGCTTAATTATTGCTCTTTTTTCTTTTTTAATGTTGGAAACACTGAAAAGAACATTCTTGGATTTGAGTGAAAGTAAGACTTTAAAATGTACAGGGTGTCAACCTAAATAGCAAAATAGGGAATGCATATGTTAATATCATTGGATAGAAGATTAAAACAATAATGATCAAAGGAAAGGGTGGTTGGATGTGTGACATTTCTTCTTTGCAACGTATTGTGTCTTTATGGAAGACTTATTGTCAGCATGCGCTCGCATGCATGCATACACACACACACACACACACACACAAGGTTCAAAGGCAGATTCTATTAATAAAATGCTTAGTTAAGAGGCTAAAGTCACTAGTGTTTAAAAGATAACAGATCTATAGATGAACTAATAACTACCAACAGTATTCAGGGTTATTTTCAGTTTATAGCTGACAGATCCCTCCTCCCTGTTCCCTGCTGCATGAAGGCATCAATCAGGCCAGCATCAGCCCTGGATCTCTTCAGTCTCTGCACCAATGGTCTCTGGGAAGGGAGCCCTTTTAATCTCTGTGTTTGCATCTGTTTAAGGACATCAAGCTCTGGTGACTCTCAACATTCCTTATGATTTCAAAGCAATGTTGATGCTTGTCTATTTTTGTTGGTACAACAAAAATACCTGTGAACAGGTACTTTATGAAGAGCCGAGGGGTTCATTTGGCTCTTAGTCCAAGGGCCAGATTGGTGTCTGGTGTCTGGTGAAAGGGTTCTTGGCACGTTGCTGTATGAGCCTGATCAACCTGCCTGCACAAGTCTTGTCCTGGTGTAAAGCTGCCAATGCATCTCCTGGAGCCCTAGTTTCAAGAACTCAGATCCTAACCATGCCCACAGGCTTCAGCCTGGAAGGGGGAAACACAGACAGGTTGTGTTCTGGTTCCAAGAAACCCAGAGACTATTCAGCATGTAGAGATGTTGGTTAAAGACCTACTACGTGTCTGACACTGTTCTAAGGGCCTGAGCTACCATCCTAGAGAAAAGTATCCTTCCCAGAGCACCTCATCTGCAAACAAGAGATTTCTGACCAAAAAGCTGTAAATGCCTCCAGTCTGCATCCCTGAGACTCTGACCCTTATTTGATTGTAGCTGAAGCTGTGAAGGGCAATCTGGGAGGCTGTCTTGTTTTCTACCAGGAAATACTTTTCCGAGGGCTTTGAGGATGGGGGATCCCTCCTTTTCTTTCTGAAGGACTGAGCTGTCTGTGTGAGTTTGTGAAGAGAAGGGACATGAAGAGAAAGGATAGTAATGATCTTGCTGCCCCAAGGGGTTTGAAGGTGGAGATTAATACTGGGGACATTTGTGTTCAATCTCAGGTTCCCTGTAAGAGATGCCAGTGCTCTTAACCTCTGAGCCATCTCTCCAGCCCCCTCTGCCTTATTCTTGACAGGTAAAATTGTCTCCTGAACGAATGGCCTATACCAAGGCTTTGTCTTAGGCTCTGGTTGGAAGGGAAACTCTAAGACAAACAATAAAAAGTAAAAATGAGCTCTTTGATATAAAAGAAAGAATATTTTCTATGTGAACTAGCTGCAGGTAAGAAACTAGGAGAAACGAGAGTAGAGTGGAAGATAGATGGTTGCAATTTTAAATGGGAGGAAGTTTAAAATGTTTAAATTTTTAAAAGGAGAGGTCCCATCTTCATAGTGATGTTTAAGCCCCAAATGGAAAAGGTGAGTGAATTGTTCCCCACATCTAAGGAGAGTCCTCAGAAATGGTGAGACAGTGCAAAGGCCCTGAGGCAGGATGCTTCAGACATGTTGCTGTAGGAATGAGACACATAGAGAAGGTAAGAGAGAAGAACAGGGTCCTGGTACATCATCTTGCCTAATCACTACAGGGCCCTGGAGCTGGGCAGCCAGGACTCAGGAGCATCCCCTGCAGAGACAAACAAGTCAACCTACTTCATTTCCTTCCAACTTCCCCATTACAGAAAGTGGGTCGTGTGATTATTACATACATACAAACTCTTTTTTGATTTCTGATTTTTTTCATTCATTTGTAAAATGGAATTTGTAATTCTTATTAAATTTATGTGGTGCTAAGGTCAATGTTCCTGGGGAAGGGCTGATTTTCAGAACTTTAGCTTCTTGGTGAGTAATGATCCTGAGCCCTTCGTCTGTGGATCTAAGGAAAGTTGCCAGGTGAAGAGCACGGTGTCTTGTTTCTGAAAGCTGTTTTCACACTGCAGAGCGTGGCCATCTGCAATGACGCTGGATATGCACGTGTCCTGAGTAGGAGGTGGGACCGTCCAGTTGTGTGCTGTCTGGAGACTTCAGATCGGCTCCCCATTTCACTGCTTCCCACTTAATGAAGCAGCAAAGCACAGGTGTGTTTGAGCATCCTCTTGCCCATGAATCAATTGTTCCTGCTTAGAATGTGCTCTTTAGGGGACAGATTGATGCATGGCTGGGTTGCTGTTCTGTGTGCTGTGACTATAGTGTTCGATCTTGTTCAATCGACTCCTTCCTTCGGCCAAATGCAAATGCAATGTTTAATTTTCATGTCAGCAGCAGTTAAAAATCTGGAAGTCTCCCCTATCTCTTTTTTTCTTTTTATATATTTGTATATTTTTATTGAACTTTTGTGAATTTCATATATCTTAATTAAATTTAGCCCTCCTTCCCAGTCCATGCCCTCCATACCCTCCACTCCACCAGATTTCATGCAGTTCCTCATAAATGTTAAATCTGGTCCAGTCGAGTCTTTGTACCCAGAAGTCCTTAGATGCAAGTTTATCTGCTGGAGTCTAGTTAGCTATCTATAGTCATTCTCTTAAAGAAGATCAACTCTTCCTCACCCTGTAGTATTCAGTCCCCAGTGGTTCCCCAGCTAAGTTTGGGGTCTGTTGACCATTTCCCCAGTTCCATGCTTGTTTTTTGTCTGAGTAGCCATAGGTCTTGCAATCTTTGTCCTTTGTTCTCTACCCGTGTCGGACAACCCTTTTCTCCTTTTAAACTAGTCTCCTTCTCTACGTTCATGACATTTTTGATGACCCTCTGAGTTTCACTAGGGTTGTTTGTGGGAGCACGAGTGAGTGGTTGTCTCTAGCAACGCAGGTACCTTTTCCACTGGCTATACTGTTGAATAAGATATTTTTCCCTTCTTAACCAAACCTGCCTTTAAAACCTCAGGATGTAATGAGCCACCATAAGCCCCTTGCCTCTCCATGACAGTGTTGATGGCCCAATGTGTGCAGATCACATGCATGTAATCACAACTGCTGTGACTTGATGCAACAGTGATGGCACATCCTGAAGTCAGTGCTTCACAGGTTTCCCAACTATCCTCCGGCTCTTATATGCCTTTGGTTCCCTCTTACAATGTTCTTGAGTCCTTTAGATAGTGATACAGATGTCTCATTTATGGTGGACATTGAACAGATGTTCGTTAGTAGTGGCTAGTATGTGTTTCTTCAGTCATTCCTGGTTGCTGCAAAAACAAGCTTCTCTGACCAAATCTGAGGGCAGCACTAATCTATAAGCATGAACATAGATATTTATGAAGCAGCATTACAGGCAAATCATGTTCATTTAACAAAACAACAGTAGTAGTTTCCCTACTAAGGCTAATGAGTCCCATGGACACTTGCTTTAAATTATTTTTCTTATTGAGCATTTGTACTTTAATACAATGGCTCCCAATCAAATTTAGGCCCCCCTTCTTGCTCCCACCCCATCAGAATTCATGCATTACACCATCCATATTAAGTCCTAGCCATCAAGCTTTTGAGCCCAGATGTCCTGTGTAAATTTAGCCTCTGGAGTCTAGTCATCACATCTAGAAATCTTAAGTAAGGCATATTCTCCCTCACTCAGAAGTAATCAGTCTCCAGTAGTTCTCATTCCAGGGCCAGCCCACCACCCATTTCTCTTGGTCCATTCTGGGCTCTTGTCTGAGTTGACATGGGATGGTCTTGCACCTGATGCCAACATCACCAAAGTTCACATGTGCAAGCTTCCAGTATTCTGTAAGCCTCTGCTTCCCTATGTTCATACACCAGCCCTGACTCTTACAGACTTTCTGCCCCCTCTTCTGAAATGATCCCTGAGCTGTGGGTGGGTGAGGTTTGATAAAGGAGTCCTATCTAGGGACACACACGCTGGAGGCTCCCATTCTTTGAAACTTGGCCAGTTGTGGCCTTCTGTGTGCATTGCACTTTGTTGTATAAGGAAGCTTCACTGCTGAGAATTGAGGGATGCACCCATTTTCTCTGACCCCTCGTTCTTCCATTTTCCACAAATTGTAGGTGTAGAGGTTCAACTGTAGATGTGTCTCCCAGGATTGGGCATCTTTCATATGTATATTTTCTATGTATGACTAGTTGTGGGATTCAGCAGTACCTTCCGTCCTTTGCAAAGAGAAGCTTCTTTGATGAGTGGTGTACAGTATGTTTGTATGTAAATATAAGATTCCATATTTAGTGTATGGTAAGAAATTTCATTTGTCTCGAGATATGACAGAGATAGGGTTTTCTCTAGGATGTATGTCTTCTCCACCCTATCTAGCATCACTCCCTTAAAGAAAATGAACTCTTTATTTTGTGCATGTGTATGTGTGTGTGTATGAGTGTGTGTACATGCGCCCACGTTGTATTCTCCTGTGTCACAGAACACATGTGACAGTCAGAGGAAGAGAGCAACTTGCAGGAGTCAGTGTTCTCTTTCTACCAGGTGGATCCCAGGAATGGAACTGAGGTTATCAGGGTTGGCAGCAACCCCCTTTTTCCACTGACCCATCTTGCTGGCCTTAGTATAACATTTTAATACAATATTTTCTTGAATTATTTGAGCATTTCATACATGTGTGCAATTTATCCTGATTATATTCCCCCTCACTCCTCCTCCTAACTCCTCCCAAATGGCATGACATATTTAAGGCTTATGTTGTATCATGTGACCGTCCTTTTCATTCTGGGTGAGATTCAGGATGGCTCCCTAATGTTGCATTGTGAGGATGTATCACATTTGTTTATCCATTTATCAGTTGATCAACATCTGTGCTGTTTCCACTGTTTGGCTGGTGCTGATTAAGCTGCTGCAAGGACTTGTGTACAAGTCTGGGTAGTGAGGTACTTTTCCTTCTCTTCTGTGTAGGACTGGGCTCAGGCGGCAGCCCTACACTTACAGTTTGAAGAACTTCCAGCCTCGTTTTGCTGGTGGCTTTCCCCCTTTCTATTAAAATGGAATGTCACTTTGATTGGTTTTTGTATATTAAACCAATGTATTTTTGGAATGAATGAAATTGGTTGTGGTGAATTATCATTAAATATTTTTATTGAATTTTTTGTATTCCTACTTTATGCACCACCATACACCCTCTGCTGGATTTCATGCATTCTTTCATACATATTTAAATCTATTGAGTCAAAACTGTGTCTCCTGATGTCCCTTGGTGTGAATTCATCCACTGGAGACTAGTCAGCCTATCTAGTGTCACTCCCTTAAAGATCAGCCTCTCCTAATCTAGCCGTGATCAGCTGCCAATATTTCCTCAGCTAAGGTCAGGGTTTCTTACCTATTTTTCCACTTCTATGCAGAGTTTTTGTCTGATTTGAATTTGTATGGGTCTTGTACACACTGTCACCATTGCTGTAAGTCCATATGACCAAGTTCCCAGAGGCCTGGAAAACTCTCCTTGTGGTCATGCAGCATCCCCATCTCTTACAATCTTTCCAACCCCTCTTCTACAATGGTCCCTGAGCACTGGGTAGGTGAGGTTTAATATAGGAGTCCTATTCAAGGACACACACTCTGCATTCTCTTATTCTCTATATTTTGGCCAGGTGTGGCTTTCTGTGTTAATCACTATCTGTTGTGTGAAGAAGCTTCTCTGGTGACAATTGGGGAGTGCAGTAGTATTCTTTTTTGCCTCCCGTTCCTCTATGTTCCCTGGGCCTTAGGTGTAGAAGTTGCATTGTCATTTGGGCTGGGAATCTCACAGATACTTCTTTTCTGTGTTTGATCAGTTGTGGAGCTCTGTAATGGTCTCTATCTGTTGCAAAAGAAAAACCCCTTTGATGAATGGTGCCAGGCATGCTTGTCTGTAAATATAATCAGGCATATAACCATACACTGCATTTGTCTAGGGATGTGACAAATTTAGGGTTTTCTCTGGGATCTATGACCTGTCCAACCATGTGTCTTTGGATATGTTTACAGTACCACACACCCAGGTCCCTCCCATTGAGAGGGCTTTAAGTCCAAGAAGAGAGCTGTTGTTTACCTCCAAGATAACAGTGCCACTACTACACCATAGAGATGGCTTTCTGTGGCAGTCACTTTTATATTTATTAGGGTTTACAACTGTGGTTAGACCATTGGTTAATTTTCTCTCTTGGCAGCTTGCATAGTGTCTTCTGATACTATGAGAGCTAGTCTTCAGAAAGGAGGCTTCCAGGCCAGTTCCAGCCAGATTGCTTCAAGCCCTGTGTCTGGAGTATGTCCTGTCTTCTGCAATGGGGACTTCAAATTCTGGGAGGCAATCATGGGCTGTACCAATAGCCTGTGTTATTTTGGGAGTCCCTCAGATTACCCTGAGCAACAATTGAAGGGACTGGCACTGCTTTTCTTGTCATTGTTATATAGCCTTCAGCTATATGCATGCGCTTGTATATATTTTGTATGCGTATTTTTCAGAAAGGTTTTCAATGAATAGATTTCCTTCTGGTTTTTCACACCATCTAGGCATTATTTCTCTCACCTCTCTCTTTTCCTATATAACCCTCCCTCCTCCATCCCCAGTTAAACAACCCCATTTCCCCCTTGATAACACTTGCTTCTTACCATCCCCCTCTCTCAAGCTCCTTCTCTTCCTTTACCTTATTGTCCTTTCCATTTTCTGGCTCCCGCATTTACATCATGATGTATACTCACATTTAAGAATTTGGAACTAAGATCCACAAATGAGAGAGAACATATACTGCTTGTTTTTCTGACTCTATGTTGCTTCATTTAGCATAACAGTTTCTAGTTCCATCCACTTACCTACAAATTTCATAATTTCATGATTTTTCTTCACCTGAGTAAATGCCATTGTATAAATGTACCACATTTTCATTATCTATTTACTGGTAGAGGGACATTTGGTCATGGTGAATTATTATTTTTTATACTGTTGGATTGAATTTATTAGCATTTTGTTGCTTATTATTTGTGCACATATTTAAGAAATGTTTGGTCCGTAGTTTTGTGATGTCTTTCTATGGTTTTGCTATTAGGATATTCATAGAATGAATGAAGAAGGTTTGCTTTGTTTAAACTCTTTGGAAGCATTTGTGGAGGACTGGTGTTAGTGTTTTAATATTTGCTAGAACTTACCATGAAAACTATTTCATCCTGGGCTTGTCTTTGTTTAACACTTAATAATTTTAATTGTTATAGACCTTATGCAGATTTTGAATTTCCTGAGTTTTGGTATTTTGTGTCTTTATTGTAACATGTTCATTCCATATAAGCCATTACATTTTCCAACATACAGCTATTTGTCATATGCCTCTTGTATTAGTCACTTTTCTGTTGCTGTGATAAAACCACTGTGACCAAGGGAACTTATAAAAGGAAGCATTTATTTGAGCTTACGATTGACGGTTCCAGGGAATTAGAGTCCATTGTGGTGGGAGGCATGGTGGCAGGAGCTGGAGCAGAAAGCTGAGGTTCACATATTCCAGTGAGCACAGGAAGCCAAGAGAGAGCAACTGGAGAGTAGCAAGGCTTGTTAAACTCACTAAACCCCCCCCCCCCCACACACACACTGCCTCCAGCATGGCCATGCCTTCTAAGACCTCCCAAAATAGCTCCACCCACTGGGGACAAAATATCTGAATACTTGAAGCCTATGTGGGACATTTTCATTAAAACCACCACACCTCTATAGCCATTTATTGTTATATACAAATTCCATCTTTCATAATACAGTGATTTCAATCTCCATTGTCGTCAATTTTGTTGCTCATTTCAAAGAGCCAACTTGCCTTTTTGACTTTCTCTAGTGATTTCTTGTCTCCCTTTCATTTATTTCTGCTTTGATCTGTATCTTTTCCTCCCCTCTGTTTGCTTGTGGGTTGGTTTTATCTTCATTTTCTGATTCTTTCTGATGAGCACCTAGCCCACTGATCTGATTTTTTCCCCCTAATTAGCACTGGTGTTTGCAGTTGTAAATTTATTTCCTAATGCTGCTTTCATGACAAACCATACTTTAGTTTTCATGGTATTAGAAGATACTATGCAAACTGCCAAGCGAGAGAAACAACCAGTGGTCCTACCCAGCTGTAAAGTCTATGAACCACAACAATGACGAGGCCAGAAAACTATCTCTGTTGGTGGAATAGTGGCACTTTTATCTTGGGTAATCAAAAGCTGTTTAATTGTATTTTTCGCTTGCTCAATGGTAGTGAACTCATGTGTAGTACTGTAAGTACACCAAGTACAGATGGCTGGAGATGGCAGAGATCCTATAGATCCTATTTCTCTTAGTTCTCTAAACCAACATAATTTCTTATTGTATTCCAACCACATATCCTTATTTTTACAGAGGAATCATCACTTGTCTGACCACTCAGGAAAGAACTGTCTTTTTGCAACAAATGGAGATGGTTACAAAGTTCCATAACTGGTCAAATGTAGAGAACAAGTGACCATTAGACAATTAGAATGCAATGTTCTCTGCATGAGGCAGCCTGTACAACTAAGGCTCAGAGAACAGTGCAGTAGATGGGGAGAAAAGAATGAAAGAGCCAGAAGACCAAGGCAGTGCTTCTTGTTGATGCATTCTAGACACACATGGTCAGGAAGCTAGACCGACAAATTTTCCATAATATGGTGGTCTAATGAAATCTACATAATGACAAAGCTAGTTGGCCTGCTAAGGTGCATGGGACAAATGTCATGGGGTACTACCTCAAGATGAAGAGCTACCAGCAATCAATGGATACTGAGGGAGAGAAAAATAAGTTTTCTCCAGGGAGGAGAGCCCTGAGAGGTTAGCCAATCCTAGTGGGGGACCCTAAACACAGGAACACTAGATGGACTCAGTGCATTGTATATATTTGCATATATGTATATTTATAAATGTATTCTGTATATGTAACAATAATAATCAAAGAAGAGGACAAGAAATTGAGAGAGAGTTGGCAGGGGGGCACAGAAGAGTTGGCAGGAAGCTGAGAGGGATGGAAAGAATGCAAAGACAATACTTATGCATGAAATGATCAAAAAGCCTATATCTTAAAATACTGTTTCTTTATTCATATCAAAGTATATTATTATATATGTGATTATGAATATCTTTATAAATTTATAATTAGCAAACATCCTGAATTTATGGTTCACTGTTTTTTAAATTATATTACATTATTGTTAAAGAATATATTTTGTATGATATCAATTGATTTTAAATGTTAAGACTTGTCTGGTGTCCTACCAAAAATATTCTGAAGAATATTCCAAGTCCACCAAGAAGAATGTGCATTCTGGTATTGGGCAATGAACAGGCTGCTATTTCTTGCTGGTTGACAGTGCTATCCAAGGCATCAGCTCCTTCCTTTGCTTTGTCTAGTTGTTTGTGTCTATTATTGATAAGCAGTGCTGGAATTGTCAACTAATATTGTTATATTGTATATTTCTCTGATTCTCTTAGTTTACTTCCTATGTTTGACTGCTCTACTGTTATGTAATATATGTTATAATAGTTTTATTTCATTTATTTTTATTTTATGTGTATGAGTGTTTTATCTGCATGTATCTAAATATACCCATGTATACAATGCCCATAAAGGCCAGAAGAGGGTGTCAGACCACCTGGAACTGGAGTTGTTAGCCACCAGATAGATGCTGGGAATTGAACTCTGGTCTTCTGCAAGAGCAACAAGTGCTCTTAATCATCTCTCCAGCTCCAGTTGTGTCTTCTTGATGAGTTAATTATTTTATCATCACAAAATTCTTTCTTTGTATAATAATTTTTTGTTTTAAGGTCTATTTTGTGTATTAGTATAGTACTTCTCTAGTACAGTACAGCTTTATTTTGATTGCTGTTTACATAGAATATCTTTGTTGACTTTCAATCTGCTTTTGTTGTTGAATATAAAGTACTATTATAGATGCCATGTCTAATTTATTGGAATGTTTTCTCATTTACGCTTATCTAAGCAGTTTACTATAATCATTAATAATGGAGGACTCAATTCTTGTATTTTGCTTTCTTTTCTGTATGTTTTAATTCTTTTTTTTTTTTTTTTTTTTTTGTCATTTAAGATTTTTTCCATTTTTTTTTGTCTCTTTTGTTAATTGATATGTTGTATAGTCCATTCATGTGCCATGTCTGTCACGAGTCCAATTGG
This sequence comes from Rhizomys pruinosus, assembly GCA_009823505.1. Classification (NCBI taxonomy): domain Eukaryota; kingdom Metazoa; phylum Chordata; class Mammalia; order Rodentia; family Spalacidae; genus Rhizomys; species Rhizomys pruinosus. Next base: position 4,549,078 of record VZQC01009113.1, read on the forward strand.
AATACATGTCCCCTCTCCCAGACTCCCGACTCACCCAAGTTCAAGGCAATGTCTGCCATAATACGTCTTGGCAGTCTTTTTCTCAGTCCTTTCAAGGATTTCTTTTTTTATTTTTTTGCAGAGGCTTGTTTTTTTGGGCAGAAATTTAAATCTGTATCAGTCATTTCTTTGGCCCAGTCCTTATATAGTTGTGACCCTCCACTTTGTGTTGCTCCAAAATATGCCTATAATAAACATCACATAATATATCAAAATTAACAACTCTGAGAATAAAACGTATGTTAATTCTAACAGCAGAATCTTTTGGTGTTCACATTTTCCCCTTAATTTTATATTATTGCAAAATAAATTCACATCTCCACCCCCATAATATAGTGTTACAGAGGTCTGAAATAAGTGATAGATCAGATTCTAAGCCTGCAAAGAGATTCACATCTAATAACAGCACAGCTGTTTTCAGATAAAAAAATAAAAATAACGTTGCTTAAGTTGCCTTATCAACTGGGGATGGTCTTAGCATCCACAAATGTGGAAAACCATTTGCCTCCCCCAAATCTCTCACCAGGAACGTGTTACTTCACTTAGCATAAATGGCTTAGAGAGGTTCCATCCATTTACCGCAAAGTTCATGGTGTCTCTTTCTTTTTTGTTTTTTTAACCTTTCACTTTTTTTTTTCTTTTTTTTTTTTTAGATAAACATTTTTTTTATTGATGCTTGTGCATTTCATACATTTCTTATTCAAATTTAGACTTCCTCCTGAATCTATGCCCACCATAACCCTTACCCTACCCCCACCCCTACCCCAAACCCAAAGATCATGAATTCTGCCATGACTGTCCTGCATATCTCTTCAGTTCTTTTCTTTTTTCCAATTTTTTATTTTTTTTTTTTTTTTTCCATGAGTACAAACATCCTTCATGGTAAAACCCAATTTGCAGGCTGTTGGCCCAAACCCCCACAGCCACCTTCCAGCGGGGGGTGAGGGGTTGCATGTTCAATCAGGTTAATCAAATGAGGGTCCAGACTACATTGCTGTAGTTTCACCCTTCACCCCATTCGCAGCCCTTACATTCTACCACGCCCCCTCTTCCGCAGATTATTCCCTGGGTTTAGAAAAGGGGCACAGGTGGATGAGAAGCAGAACAGTCCACTCTCTCTGGAGCTGCTGTCTTGTATGTTTTAATTCTTTAATTCATATAGGTTCTAGCTTTATACAAATGGAGTGTTTAGGGCTGGAGAGATGGCCTAGCGGTTAAGAGTGCCGACCGCTCTTGCAGAGGACCCGGGTTCGATCCCCAGCAACCACATGGCCGCCCGAGAACCGTCTGAAACTCCAATTCCAGAAGAACTCCATTTCCAGGGGAATCCGACACCCTCTTCTGACCTCCGTGGCATTGCACGACACGGGTGCACAAACTTGCATGCAGACAGTACATCCATAAACATACAGAAATAAATAAAATTAATTTAAAAAAATGGAGTGTTTAAGAATTTTTCAGCTGGGCGAGGTGGCACACGCCTTTAATCCTAGCATTCGGGAGGCAGAGGCAGGCGGATCTTTGTGAGTTCAAGGCCAGCCTAGTCTACAGAGTGAGTTCCATGACAGCTGGGGCTACAGGGAGACCCTGTCTCGAAAAAGACCAAAAAAAAAAAAATAAAATAAAATAAAATGAAATAAATGAAATAAATCTTTTCAGCTGGGCGGACCCTGTCTCGAAAAAGACCAAAAAAAAAAAAAAAAAAGAATTTTCCGAGGTTTATATTGGTCATTTTCTTCTTATTTATAAAGCTTTGTCTTATACATTTTAGAAACATGTAGTTATATGTATTATGACTACTTATTATAGTATGGTCCTGTACACTACATAAAATTGTAAGTTATACCTTTCATAGAATTCTATATTTTCTAAGTAACATTGATAGAGTTCCTCTTATTAATACCACACATACATGAATTTAAATTATACATGCATTACTATAAATCACCTATAATTTTAAAATCTCACTTTAGTTTTTTTCTTACCAAGTATGATGTGTGTGTGGTGTGTGTATGTATATTTATGAATTAACTGTATGTCATATAAATTCTATTACCGTTAGCCAAATATGAAGACTTCCCTTTTTGAATGAGTTTATCCATTTCCCACTTGACTCTGGGAAGCTATTGCTTTTAGACATTTACCCTTTCTTTGTTTAAACTGGAATTTCATTAGCTGGATTCTAAGGTTCTTGATTCTGTTGTGAATACTTTTTAATCTTTCAGTAATATTTTCTAGATTTCCGTGTTTCATAATATGTTCATTAGCATAACCTGACTTCATATTCCAGATCATTAATAATTTCTATTGATAGACTTTCAAAAGTTCTAAAAAAATGATAAAATATGCATAACAGAATACTTCCAATTTTCAATATTTTTCAGGGTGAAAAATAGCTCACTGGAATTAAGTACAGTATATTGGAAAACCATTATCAGTCTCAGCAGTTTTCACCAATCCGAAGAGATCTGTGGAGCTGACACAGTAGCTCTCCATCTTCTCCCTCAACCCTGGTAGCTTCGCATCTTCTTCTCCCTCAACCCTTTTAACATGCTAACTTTTTCTCCCCCAACCCCTGATAACTTTATGATGCTATCCATTTATCTATTTCAGGTACTAATATTAATAGAACCCTGCTCTTTGTGTCTGTTTTATTTCTCCTAGCATAACTTTTCAGGGTTTATCCACTGTACAGCATGTATTTGAATTCCGTTTGCTTTTAAGTCTGAATAATATTACACTGTACTTTTATTTTTTATTTTGTTTATTCATGTGCTGATGGACATCTGAGTTGTTTTCATATTTAGGCTTTTGTGAATAATGTTGCTATGAATATTGTTGTACAAGTGTCTGTTTGAGTCCCCTCTTTCAATTCCTTGGGGTATATGTGCTTAGAAGCAGAATGCTTGGATCGTATGGTAATTCTATGTTTACATTTTTGAGAAACCACCTTTATTTTCCACTGTGACTGCGCTATTTTATACACCCCAGCAGTGCACAGAGGTTCTGTTTTCTACACATTTTCACCAACCCTTGTTATTTCCTGGCTTTAGTTTTTTATTTTAATAACAACCATAGTAAAATCATGTAGTTTGAATTGCTCTTCCTTGATGGCTAGTGCAGCTGGTCATCTTTCTGTAAGTTTACTGACCTTATGCCAGTTCTTTTGCCTGTTTTAGTTCTGGGCTATTTATCTTTCTTTTGTTGTGTTAAAATTCTTTATGTATTCTCAATATTAATGTCATAGCAGATACATGATCTGCAAATGTTACTCCATGACATAGCTTGTCTTTTTGTTCACTTGATCTTGATCGTGTACTTTAATGCACAGGAGTTTTTAATTTTGATAGGGTCAAATTTATGTATTTTGTAATTTGTGTTTTTGGTGTTATAGCCAATAAGTCTTTTAAAATCTTATATCTGAAGCTTTCCTATTTATATTGTCTTCTAAGATTTTTCTAGCTCTAACTTTTACATTTAGCACCTTAATTCAGTTTGAATTAATATTTAAATAAGATGTTAGATAAACATAATTCCATTTCTATTCCTGATTCTGTGGAATATGTAGTTTCCTTGGCTTCATTTGTTGAAAAGTTTGTCCACAGAATGCCTTTGTCTTGTCGCTAACATTTTAGTGCTATGTGTGTGAATTTATTTCTGGAGGATCTCTATTTTTTCCAGTTGCTCGTATGTCTTCTCTGATGCCAGCTCCGCAGTGTTTTGATTATTATAGATGTAAGATAAATATTGAAATGAGGAAACACAAGTCCTCAAACAACTTTCTTTTTTATTCCAAGGTTGTTCTGGCTCTTAGGGGTCTCTCGAGTCCCCATATGGCTTTTGGATGGTTGATTCCATTCCTTCAAAAAACGCTATTGGGGTTTTAATACTAATTGTATTGATAAGTGGATCAATGGGTATTATTGTCATCTCCAAGATGCTAAGTTCTCCAGGTTATGATCAAGATTTGGCTATTATTATTATTATTATTATTATTATTATTATTGTCTTAATTAATGAATGAGATAGTTAATGATGAAATTTAATTCACTTCTCTGCAGTTTTCAGTGCTGTATTTCACTTTATTGGGTTAATTTCTAAAGTTTTATTCTTTTTTGCTATTATTTGAAATTTTCTTATTTCCCTTTTTAAAGTGTTCTCTGTTAACACGGACAGAGCAGCTGACTTGTGTGCTGAGTTTGTGTCCTAGTGGTTTGTTGACTTTGTTGATTGATTGTAGATGTTTGTGCGTGGGATCGTTCAGACTTTCTGTAGGTACGTTGCTCTTCTGATGACTTGGGTTGATGAGCTTGGTGGTGATTTGGCTGGTCGGTGTTTCTGTTTCTTCATGTCAGTCTGTCTGGGTAGCTGCTTCAGCATCTTGTCTATTTGATTTAATTTCCCCAATAAACTTTGTTTGTTGGGGTACAGTTGTTACATCACAGTCTCCTTTGTTTTTGTAAAAATCAGTTGTCGCTATTTGTGATTTAATAATTTGAGACCTTACTGAAGATTCTTCACTTTTATTGACCTTTCTGAAGAAGTAATTTTTAGCTTGTTGAGGTTAATTGTTATTTTTCTGTTCTTTACTGTATTTGTCTACACTCTATATGATTTTCTTTGTTCTTCCAGATCTGATTTAATTTACTGTTCTTTACTAATTACTCAATGTGTAGGTAAGGTAACTAATTTGAAATCCTTCTCTGTCAAATATTTACTGCTGCAAATCTCTTCGTTAGCACTGCTTCCACATCATCCCATAAGCTAATGTGCTGTGTTTTCATTTTCTTTTGTCTGAAGAGATTTTTCCAATTTCCTCTGTGATTTATTCTTTGTCTTATTTGTTTTTGAAGAGTGTATTGGATGGTTCTCTTGTATGTGAATTTTCCAGTTTTTCTTATATTGATTTCTACTCTGATCACAAGAGCTATTGTATAGGCTTCTGGTGTTTTAAAATTAAGACTTGTTTTTGTGACTTAAATGTTTTTCTATTTTGTGACATAGAAAATTTATCATGCGTATTTGAGAAATAGATATTACATTGTTTTAAGGCTGACCTGTCTGAGTGTCTGTCATTTCTTCTACGTTGTTGGCCAGGCCCTTTATTTCCTCACGAATTTTTCTTTGTTCATTCCATCCATTATTGAACATGAAATCTTGAGAGTTTTTGACATATTTTAGCAATTGTGTTGCATTTTTTTTTTTTGTCTTTTTGAGACAGGGTCTCCCTGTAGCCCCAGCTGACCTGGAACTCGCTCTGTGGACCAGGTTGGCCTTGAACTCACAAAGATCCGCCTGCCTCTGCCTCCAAAGTGCTAGGATTAAAGGTGTGCACCACCACGCCTGGCAATCGTGTTGCATTTTTTTTACAAAGCCTTTAAATATTTTTTCCATAATATACTAACCTTGCTTAATCATTAAAGTACCCTTCTTTAGATTTCCAAGAAACATACAGACACATAATCAGACACAGACACAGACACAGACATACACGTATGTAGACACAGACACACACAGACACACAGACACACAGACACACAGACACACAGACACACACACACTCGCCCTCATTGAATGTACAAGGTTGTGTGTCCCTGTGTGCATTCTATTAGATCTTTATCCCTTATGGCACTATGATTTCCCATATTGTACAAATCTCCCCTCATTGCCTCTCTTCTTGCTTGAATTCTGTCAGCATCTCTGGAGTTTCTATCACACACTCCTCTTGTGTTTGAGAGCGTCTATTACCTTGAATATCACAGCTTGCCTTTGAGAACGAATGCGTGTTTTGGCTGGGAGGGTAGAGGGGAGCATGGCTTGCTGCTGAGCTGCATGGCATTTCCTGGTCTTTTGTGTTCTGAATGTCTCCCTGTCGCCCCCGCCCCTGCTTGCAGCTCAGTGCCCAGGCTTGCTGCTCCTGTGTCATATTACTGTGTCTGCTGCAAGTGATATGGCTGTGGGAGGAAGGAGGTCACTTCACCGGGCGCCTGTGCTACTCCTTCACACCGCTTCCTTGTCAGCGTTGCCAGGTGCCCTCTGTCAGCTGTTTCTGACCTTTGAAGCGTATCTCGAGCATGGGGTTGCCATTTGAATCCAATCTGGTTGTTTGAATGGAAATCACTTGTAATGTTCATTTTCTCCCTTTTGCACTTTAGGATCACACCCTAGAAACTTCTGCCTGTGAATCACATTAGGTCCACCACTTGGTTTTGTAGCTACATTTTTGTTGTAAGGCATTCAAACTCCTGCTTGTGCACTGCGTTCATGTAGGGACAGTAGAGCTGAGTGTGCGGCCCCAACTGGATGAGTCTCCAAGCCCCAAATATTATTTGGCTCTTTAGAGAGAGCATTTTGTGGCTTCTATAGTAGAAAGCTTTTGAATAGACACATTTTGGGCTGGAGAGACACACCGCAGGTAATGGCACTGACTACTCTTGCAGAGGATGCAGATTTGATTCCCAGCACTGACATGGCAGCTACCAATCTTTCATAACTCCAGTTCCAGAGGAATCTGATTCCCTCTTCTCATCTCCATAGGCATTGCACGACAAGGGTTCACTTACATACATTCATATAAATAAATAAAATATTAAAAACTAAATAGATAAATTTTACCTGAATGCAGCAATAGCTGAATATATAGTAACACGCCTGATAGAAGAGTGTCATACATTTGCAGATTTTGGTACATCTGATCTCCTCACCATACCATGTTTAACAGACAGTGTAGAGAGGCATCACGTTCATGTGTAGGGAGATAAGAGCTGTAGATTTATTTCAACACTAGAAAGCATTTTCCTTAATTTTAGGAGAACATAGAATTCATTTAAAGTGGGAGTATCTCTATCAGTCAAATTTAATGCAGAAGAGGATTGAAAGTAAAGGTGTTTGATGTGTGGTAGTTACTATATACCATGAGAATTCTGAGAAGGAAGAGATGTCTTACTTAGCTTAACAATTTAGCAAAGTTTGCCCACAAAAACTAGCCTCCATTTCAATTCTTGAACTATGTCAAATGATTGGCTTCAGATATTATACTCCAAGATTAAAGGTGTTCTTTAGTTACCCCATTTAGAAAATATACTTCAACCTCTTTGTTTAATTAAAAATTATTATTTCTAGTTTGATAAATACAACCTTTACAAACGCAGCCCACACTTTTATCTTTCCCTTTTCCATTTATGCTGATGTCATTCAAAACTGAAGTCTGACTCTAGACATGTAAAATATAAGGGCCAGACAGTTCAAATATACAGAAAAAACTGGTACCCATGTGGCTGGGCTCTGGCTCCATAGTGACGTGATGATGAGTTAATGGAAGCAGCAGTGGACTTGTAGTTGAGAGAAAATCAAGGAGGAAAAACATAGATGTCGGACCTCCTTTTTGTATAGTATGAAGAGTGTGAAGAGGCCATTTTAATGTTGAGAGTAGCTTCTCTTGGCTAGAATCCCTGAACATACCATGGAGCAGTGTCAACTATAATATAAAATGTCCTAGAAAGCTTACAATTTACGAGTTTAATGGTACACCTGAGGATTACGAAGTTTTTTCCATCCACTCATAACAGCTCAATGACTGATTTAGCAGTAAGGAAGCAGGAGGAATAATCTCCATCCCTTCTAAACTTTTTCCCGTCTTGCTGACTTCAGAGACTTGGGGGTGCCAGCAGGCATAGGATTTGTATGTCTTTTGGGCTATATTTTAGAATCACACTCAAAAGATGAAGAGGAAGCATGGTTCTCGGATAGATATAAATACTTCATTATCTGCAAAGGGCTTATTTCATAGATCTCTATTTATTGCTCGTCTGCTTTTTAGTTTAATAACTTTTCTCTTAAATAAAGATATAAGGGGTTCTTTATAGTGTGATTCCTCTCTGTTGGCACTTTTGACCTGAGGACCAAGGATGATGTGGCAGCTATTCTGATGGTCAAGTTATGGATCTACTTCACATTTCTAAAGTTACAATTATTAATGTATGATGATAGTGAATGTTAATGTATAAGTTAATGGACAGCCATTAAACATATATATATATATATATATTAATGAATGTGTATATTATACATGTTTCATATCCACCCTCTTTTGGGATCTACTTCTTAATCTCTCTCTTTTTTTTTTTATGTATATGAGTGTACTGTCTGCATGTAGGTTGGTGCACCCGTGTTGGGCAATGGCGCAAAGGTCAGAAGAGGGCATTGGATTCCCCTGGAACTGGAGTTGAAGATGGTTCTTAGCCACCATGTGGGTGCTGGGAATTGAACCCGGGTCCTCAGTCAGAGCTCTTAACCACTGAGCCATCTCTCCAGCTCCTTAATCTCTCTTTCTAATCCTTAGTTTTTATTTGTTTGGTGGTTTAAAAAAATCTTTAAATGGGGCTAGTTTTCATAGCTAGAAAGTGCTATGTGCGTTACTGGTAGGAAAAGATAACCCATCAGCTTAACCAGCTGTGAACTCTGCAAGATATACTAACAAGTGCCTTGGCAAAATATGCCCACTTGTGCAATAGTGGCATGGGTGTTACAGGAGTAACCAACCACCTTCTGCTTGGATTTAAGGACCACATCACAAGACAGAGTCAGACCTGGCACTGTTATTAGGTCCAAGAACCTGTGACTAGACAGGTCACAGTCCATAGGGAAGATACTACTACTATTATTCTGCTAAACAGACATAGTATCAAACTGATGACTAATGACTTATTGTTATACTTGTAGATTAGTGCATATCTCTACTCAGAGAAGATTCTTCTTGCAGAAGATGGTGATTAACAAAGAGACTCATAGCTTGTCCATGTGCAGAGAATAAGAGACTCTGAAGTGATTGGCCCTAAATGGAACATCTATATCATAATGTCTTCTCTCAAGGCTTAGAGATCAGTGTGGAAGAAGGGGTGAGATGTTTTTAAAGTTGGTAGGTGAGTACAAGGAAACTGTGTTGCCTGAGTACCACAGGGTATTTACACATATGAACCATGGTGCTTGTGACATGAAATCAGGAGAGTTAGTAAGGTGGGGATGGAGAGGGAGAGGGGGTCTGATATGATCAAAATACATTGCATGAAATCATCCAATAAATAAAATATTTTAAAACATCTATAAATGGTAATAATGATGCAGCTATATTTCTTGAAGGAAGTTTTAAGATTCTACTTAAAATACTGATATAAAATGCTAAGCATATATTCAGTACTTGGCTGTGTTATTTAATAGAGGCGTACATAGCTATCTCTAGGGAATAAACTTGCCTGGATAAAAATGGCTTAAGATTCAGTTGATGTTCATAGATTAATAAAATTTCTTAACCATAGAGCTCATACTGCAAATTGGATGCTTCTGACAATGAAAAGGTACTTTCTTAAAAGTCTCTACGTAAAGAGCAGAAAAGATGGCTCATCTGTCCTCCACAGGTACCTTGTACCTTGGATTCCATTTAGTCCACTGGAACAAACTTTCCACCTCAAGATCCAAAATTTAATAAAACTTTTTTTTTGCATTTTTGAGACAAGGTCTCCCTGAAACCCCACCTGGCCTAGAACTCACTCTGTAGACCAGGCTGGCCTTGAACTCCCAGAGATCCACTTGCCTCTGCCTCCCAAGTGCTGGAATTAAAATATTTTTTTAAAAAAAGTCTCTTGTCAGATGTGGTAGCATACCCCTTTAATCCCAGCACCCAGGAAGCGAGTCAGGCAGATCTCTGTAAGATCAAGGCTAGACTGGTCTACATGGCAAGTTCCATGCCTGCTGGAGCTATAGGGAGACCCTGACTCAACACCCCCCTAAAGTCTCCACATAGTAGAGTATCATTCTTCTTTTAATTTGAAAACCTCTCTTTCTCTCATACACATAAACACACATTTATAATAGTTAAAACTCAGAAGGCATGGATGCAATAGGTACATTTACCTGTTTAAAGGTGTGATTGGTCATCAGTAGCCACAGCATAGCCCGGAGGCTGTAGGAAGAGGAGCCGCTTCTCTCCTTTCCCTCACACAGGCTGCATCTGCATAGCTCCTCTGGGATAATGGATCTAATAAAGAATTTAGAACACTAGCTCTTGTGAATTTTCAAAGGCAATCACTGATAAAGCAACACAAAGAGGTAACCTACAGGAAAGCCTAGGAGAGCAACTCTGTAATGTGCTTTTGACAATTGATTTGGTGGGTGTCTGTATGTAAGTGTGCAAGTGGCTTGCATGAATGTGTCCTTCTAAAATTCATAGGCTGGAACCTAAAGGGTGTTAAGAAATGTGGCTTTGCAGGGGATCCAAGGCCCCACAAAAGGTAAGGGCTCCTTGCCTCTAAGTTGGGATACCTACAGGAGGAGAGGCAATAAGACCCTGCTGCCGAAGACCTGACGTTAACATGGGAGGGATGTATTGAGACCACACATGCAAGTGTACAGATGGCCTCTGGAATGCCAGAGAGTGTTACCAAAGGCCACTAAACCAATAAAGCAAATATGGGTCTCCCTGAGTCAAGCAAGACTCCACCGTCAGCACCAGCTACACCTCACCTGCCTGGAAATACTGTGCAGCAGAGGAAGCCATGTGCCTGTATATCCCAAATCTAATTGGCTATTGGCTCTCCCCTTGGAGAAATAACCCATGGCTGATGCCACAAGCTTACATCCTCTACAGGTTAGGAGATGTTATAAGCCACAGTAAGACCCTGTCATATTTAACAGGGGGGAAAATTGTAACTCATGGATTAACATATCCAAACATGTGTCTATGCTAAAGTAACCTACCATAACTATTAGTGCTGCTTAAATACCTATATATCTAATTGCTTGTTCTTCATTAGTAGGATCGAAAGGTTATTCCTGGACAAACTGTCAGCCCATGAAAGGAAACAGCCAGAATTGACCAGAGTCCAAGTCAACAGCTCCAGAGAGAGTGGACTGTTTTACCTCTCATCCACCTGTGCCCCTTTTCTAAGCCTAGGGAACAACGTGCGGAAGAGGGGGCGTGGTAGAATGTAAGGGCTGCGATTGGGGTGAATGGTGAAACTACAGCAATGTAGTCTGGACACTCATTTGATCAACTTGATTGAACAAACAACCTGTCACCCCCCACTGGATGGTGGGGCTGTAGGTGTTTGGGCACAACAGCCTGCAGATAGGTTTTGCATGAAGGATGCTTGTACTCATGGATTATCACTTATAGCTAAAAATGAAAAAAAAAAACTGAGAGAAAGATGCAGGACAGTTATGGCAGAATGCATGATCTGGGATGGGGGGGGGGGGGGAAAGGGAAATAAGCCTGAACTGAATTGGAAAAATGTATGAAATGCACAAAGCATCAATAAAAACTAATTTAAAAAAAAAAAAAGAAATGTGGCTTTGGAGAGGTGGATGGGCCACGGGATTCATGGCCTTAAGAAAGAGGCTTCAGAGCACTGCCCGGCTTCCATCACTTCTGCCACGTGAAAGCACAGCATTTTTCCCTTTTGCTCTTTTTCACCATGTGAGACGCTGCATGAAGGGAGCGTCTAGGCAGCAGAGAGTGGTGCTCAGTTGATACACAGCCTCCTGGCACCCTGATGTTGGACTTCCAGCCTCCAAACTGTGATCCACGTGTCCATTTCTTATAAAGTACCCAGTAGAGAGTATTTTGCTATAGCAGTTGAAGTACTACAGATTAAAAGTGACAAGCAGTGAGTAACATTCAGGGTCAATGAAGTCTGAAGACTTGGAAACCCAGCTAGTCTGCTGTGTGTAGTAAACCCACAGAATGATGTTCAGCAGGTTTATTTTGCGTCAACTTCAGTTTCAACCCATGCATCATCTTAAGCCAGGCCTGTCATCCCAAGTAGGGAGGCTGAAGCAGGAAGATCACAAAGTCAAGCCCACTTTTGCTCTATAGTGTGTTCAAGAGTAGCTGAGACAGTTTATCCAGGATTTGTTTAAAAAAAAAAAAACAGAAGAAGAAGGAAGAGGGAGAGGGGAAAGAGGAGGAGGGAGGGGGGAGGAGGAGAAGAGGATGAAGGAGGGGTGGGGGGGAAGCGGAACACCTGAAGATGTAGATCAGTGATAAAATGATCACTTAGCATGCAGAAGGCCCTGGCTTCAATTTCTAGCACCACACACAGCCACACACAGAAGACACAGGCATACAACCATTACAACAACAAACAAACAACAAAAAGCACAGGGTCATCTAACTTCCTTTCTATTGGCTCATGTCAATTCCTGGGTTCTTGCAAAAACTTTGAAACATTGGCCCATCTCCCAATATTTCTTCTGAAATAAGATTATGGAGACCCAAAATATTGTCTCAAAAGTCTTCCTTAAAAGTCTCTTTTCAAATTAAATATTAGGGTTAGCAGCTGGAGTTCTATGCCCTGAGCACAGGAACTTGTCAAATGGGACAATCTACCAAACAGCCTTAACTAATTAGTACTGGTGAATCTATAAATATTCAATATCATAGGTCCCACAAATCAGAACGGAATGCTATTTCAAGGCAGATAGAAAAGTATGTTATGGGAAACACACCATTTTTTTTGTAAATATTGCAGCAAAAAAAAAAGAAGAAAAGACCATCATTTCTTCTAATTATTTATTTGCTTTGATATGTATGTGTGGTGTATATGAGTTTCAGTCTGTGTGTGTGTGAATGTGGAGACCTGGGGTTCAGGGCAGGAGCCTTCCATGATTGCTCCTCACCTTATTCATTGATGCAGGGTCTTCCAACAGAATCCAGAGCTTGCTGACACAGGTGGTCTGACTACCCAGCTTGCTCTAGGATCCTCTGTCTCTGCCTTCTGAGCAGTTGGTATTACAGGTGGTTGGCCTTGCCCATCTTGCATTTAAGTGGATTCTGGGAATCTGAACTCAAGTCTTCAAGCTTATATAACAAGTGCTCTAACCACTAGGTTATCCTTTCAGTCCTACCTTAGTCCTTTAAGAAAAACTTGAGAGTGTTGAAATCCAAAGCGTGAAAGCTTTTAGTTCTCCACCTCGGGATAGCAAGGATTTAAATTCTCTTACATGGTCTTTTTTTTTTTTATTTATTTATTCTTGTATGTGTATGAATGTACTGTCTGCATGTAGGTTTGTGCACCCGTGTGGTGCAATGCCGTGGAGGTCAGAAGAGGGTGTCGGATTCCCCTGGAACTGGAGTCAAAGACAGTTCTCAGCCGTCATGTGGGTGCTGGGGATCGAACCCGGATCCTCTGCAAGAGCAGTCGGCGCTTTAACCACTAGGCCATTTCTCCAGCCCCCATGGTCTTGTTTTTAGAAATAAAAATTTGCCTTACATTTATATTGATGACGGTTGGCTATAACTTTATTAATTTTTCTTTCTTTTTTGGGGGCGTGTGTGATTATAAAGTGTGAATGTGCATGTGGAGGTCTGAAGAAAATATTAAGTGTCGTTTCTCAGGTGCTGTCCCCTGTGGATTTTGAGACGCTCTTTCATTGACTTGGAGCTCACTGAGTAATGTAGGCTGGCTGGCCAGCAAGCCCGGGATCTGCCTGTCTCCACCTTGCTAGAGCTGGGGTTACATACATCACTATGTCCAGCTATTTCTAAGTGGATTCTTGGGCTCAAACACAGGTCCTTATGCTCAAAGGCAGGTACTTTACTAAGTTATATCCCCAGCCCTCTACTTTCTTTAATGAATTAGAACATAAGCCAGGACAATTCTCATATTTCAAAAACATTCCATGTTGTGGGGCTGGAGAGATAGCTCAGCAATTAAAAGCAATGGCTGCTCTTGCAGAAGACCTGGGTTTGAATCCCAGCACCCACATGGCAGCCAACAACCGTCGATAACTCCAGTTCCAGGAGATTCGATGCCCTCTTCCATCCTCCACAAGGACTGGACATCATGGGTGCATCTACATTCATGCAATCATAACACTCATAAAAAAATCCAAGTTGTTTTTTAAAAATCAGGATTGAGGAATCTTTCATTATAATATAATCTTCCACTGGAGTCAAGCTAATTCTCTCTCCCCCTCATTTTCTATGTGTGTGTCTGTCTATCTGTCTGTCTTTGTGCATGGCCATATGTCATTTCTCAAAAGAGAACATTTAACTCTAGGTAATAAATATCAAATTTTCAAGACCTACACTGGAAATGCCACCTCTGACTTATCAATCGTTTCTGGCTCATGCTTCTATAAAACACAAAGCACATATTTTCTAACCACAATTGAAACCATTTTCAAGTGATGTTTTTGGAGGAACGAATGTGTGTAAAACTTCTGCAAGCCATTTGTCAGGACAGCCATGAAAATATTCACCATTCTGTGTACTGAGCTTTTCTTTTTTCCTTCCTTTTTCTCAAGGATCATTTTTTACAATCATTTGTCACAATAAAGTGGGACAATATACTGAGTCTGAGAAGTTGTGAAATAGCTAAAGGGCAGCACCTGCTAGCTCCAAGCTACACTATGTGACTTTCTGGGGTTGGAAGAAACTAGACAAAGGTTTGATATTATTCTCATCCCTTGAGATGATCCCCCCCCCAGAATGCAGACCCTCAAACTGCACAGACAGGCCTTTTGCTTAGTGAAGACCCCCTAAGGACCAGCTCTGCCTTGGAGACCACTTCTGTGATGCACTGAAGCTAACAGTTCCTCCTGCAGAATTTGTGCAGTGGCTGAGGAACTAAGCAGGTGTTAATACCCAGGGTTCTGTCCTCATTCCCTGGAGTCCCTGTGTGACTCTCTCTGAACAGCCAGGTGTGGAAGGGGAGGCACACAGAAGAAACAACCAGGCTCAGGATTTATATTCGTCTAATGCCACATGTTCCCAAATGCTTTCTGGGCTGTTTCAAAACTGGTCTGCACAGATATTAATCTCTGTGACCATATGTCTGAAGCTTTTCATCACGGCTGAACAGCTGAAAGTAGTTGGTGGTACTCTGTGTGATCCACGATAGGTGTTGTAAGTCCAGTCAGAAGAAGAACATGTGCCTGGGGCTTTGAGACCGTGATGAGAAATGCCTGTTCCTCCTCATTCTTATTTTTTTTTTTCCAAATGCTAAAAAAGTCATTTAATTCAAAGAAGACACTAAATGTTCATTCTTATTTTTTAAGCTTGACTGCATGGTTGCAATTGTTAAGTCCCAGGTAAATTTATTCCCCTCCAACAAGGGTTGCAGTAGATGGAGGTATTTGCTCAGGCAAGGCAGGAGGTCAGATGGTTTTCCTGGGACTATCCTGCTTGCTCGTTTACTCTAAGGCATGCCATCTTCTACACTGTGTTTTCTCAACAGTACAATGTTATGTAAAAAGCACCCAAAACCAGAGCAATTTACTGTGCCCTGGTGAGAGACCACCTCTTCTTTCATAGTGTATAGGTGATCAATACATAGATTTTTATTGATTGGTTCATCATAGGATGACGCATCCCTCTTTATCATTTTTTACTTAACAGAAAATGTGCCACTGTGTCCTCCACTCCTGACTTCTGGCCACACAGTCAAGCCTGTGAATGTGTAGTCACTGGTGCAAGTCCCACTCTGCTTTTCTTTAAAAATCCAAACCAATAACATTATTCCCATTATTTACAGGTAGAAGTTCCTTAAAGCAGAGAATGAACTGAAATATATGAAAAAAGAGGATTATTTTATATTTTGTACAATAAATACACATCCCACTTGAAATGACTTGCAGACCTAACTCATGGTGTTTTAACTATTTACCTCTTTGTAGTCTCTTGAAAACTTTGAATTGTTTGTAGATTCAACATGCTGTTCCTTTTCCCACTTGAGTTTCCCCACAGTATTTAATCCTGATGACTTCAGTAGGCATTAACTATTTGGGATGAAACATAACTGGTATTTATACAGGGTAAAGAAGACTGCAGGTATTGAGAGTCACTGGCTAGATCTTAGGGTTCTGTGCCCATGCATCAGCCTGGATGTTTCCAGACTTCTCTGAGTGGCTGTGTTCCCCACATCCCTTCCCATAAGGTCCCAAATTCTGCAGGACAACAGCTTTGCCTCTGTGTTGGGCTTATGCTGGGAACAGGGGAGGTTTCTGCCCTTTGTTGTTTCTAGTCTTGGGAGAACAGATTTTGAAGAATGGACTTCCCACCTCCCTTGATGACCAGTTGTGGTCTTGATTCCATACGTGGTCCTGGGCACCCAGGCCCTGGCAATGAACCATTCCCATTCCCAGACAAGGGAATACCAAGGTATTTTTCATCATTTTCCTATTTCACTTCTACAACCACAGTTACCTTTACCTGTGCCCTACAGAAAATATAAATCACCTAATTGAACTTCTATAGATAGTAAAAGAAAGAACTTTAGAAAAAGAATTGGGGATATTAGAGGGTAAAATGATGAATATATTAAAAAACACATTGTATACATGTATGAAATTCTCAAATAATTAATAAAAAAATCTTTCGGTAAAAACATTTTTTTACCTAGCCTTAAATCCTACCACTGTCCAAGTCCCAAGCCATGTTGGACCACTGGGTACCTGACCATGGCACGCTATAAAATGGACTTAGGATTTCAAAGACTTAATCTAAAAAATATCACATGGCTCATTAATAATTTTTCATTTTGCCTGTATAAATGACAATAGCTTAAATATATTAAATTAAGTAAATATTATTGTTATTTAGTTTCAATATCTTAAAAATCGTTAGTAGGTATAAATTTTTGATTTTATTTATTGTTCTTTTTATGTGTATGAGTGTTTTGCTTGCATGTATATAAGTACACCTATTTATGCAATATTGCTGGAGGCCAGAATAGGGTTTTGGAACCCCTGAAACCAGAGTTACAGACGGTTGTTAGCTGCCACGTGGGTGCTGGGAACTGAAGCTGGGACCCCTGCAAGAGCACCCAGTGCTCTTAACCCTGACCCATCTCTCCAGCACCTGCATTTTAAATTTGCATCTGTAGCTCATATTATATTTCTATTGAAGACCGATGTTTTAGAATCTCTAGTAAAATGAAAGATGTATTAGGCTAACTTAAACCAATAACTTACATTTCCTGCATAGAGCTTGTAAAATTTAAACAGCTCAATGAACAAGCTATGAATTTTCTTAAAGCATTCAACAGAAAATAAGAAGTCAATAGCACTAGGCCTCTAAAGTCACATTTATCGAACAATCAGTGTTGTAAGATTCTATACAGGACAGTTGTATATGAGGTATTTTTTAAAAATCTGTTTCAGATGAATTCATGAACTCTGTGTGCTTCATTTAGCTCATCAAATATTTGTTGAATGTCTATGTGCTTCTAGGTGCTAGAGACCTCAGATCACGCCTCAGATTATAAAATGATTGGCTACCCCGGACAGAACACGAGGAACGGTCCCATGTTCTCACCACACATGTGGTAGAGTTGTCCTGTTTCATTATAAAACAGTTTCACCTCTAAGTTCTGAAGGCCCATTTTGTGTGTGTGTGTATGTGTGTGTGTGTGTGTGTGTGTGTGTGTGTGTGTAGAAGTCTCTCCTTTGCCCAGGTCCCAGTGACACCCAGCCTAGGACCTGGTCTCTTGGTGACCTTGTACAGCACAATGCTTCCTCATCTTTTCTATTTATTTTTGTACAAGAATGATAAGTAAATGCTAAGCATGGTGGTGCACACCTTTAATTCCAGCAGAGGCAGAGGCAGGCACATCTCTCTGAGTTCAAGGCCAGCCTGGTCCTCAAAGTGAGTTCCAGGCCAGCTGGGACTGCAGGGAGAGCCTGTCTCAAAATGATAACTAAATGGCAAATCAAATCAAGTCTAGAGAAGATAACACTTTGTATTGCCCGTGCTTCCTATCAAAGACATGCCTGTCAGTGCTGACAACGTTTCAGCCCCTCCTGGCAGCCCACTGGGGGAGGGGTGAGGCAGGGTCAGGGAGCAGGGCTCTCCCACTCCCTTGCTGTGTAGCCCTGGGGAACTCACACCGTCTTGCTGGGTTCCAGGTGCCTTGGTTAGTTGGGCCGTGATGCCCCAACTCTTGGCCTAGGAAGTGCTTTAGGGAGCTTCAGGGTCCCAGCTCTGCACTGATGAATCAAGGTTGGAGTCGGATTTGGAGACGATGCATTTTCTGAGTGCCTCCTACACTCTCCTCTAGAGTTCAAAAGCCTTTACGCCAAATAAATGAATGGTTTTCAATTTTTTCATCCATGCCCCACCGTAAGACCTGCTTTTTGCATTGAGATCTTGTCGACAGATAGAGGCCAAAGACCACACTCGATCTTTACCCCCAGGCTGTGTCACGTTCTTGGGTAAGCTTGATTTCTCTTGTTTATTCTACATTATACCAAAAAATATTTGTTGTCATCCATCACTTGATCCCACAACTTAGTAATGGTTTGAACCTGCCACTTGAACAAGACTAGAAAATACAGCTTCTTGTAGTCTCAGGGGTTGAATCAGACCCAGTGAGACTGAGCAGCGCAAGCTCAGGGCTGGGCTCTGATCTGCCCTCTGCTGGTTTTCCATTTCTTTTTAGAATTCCTCCTCAGCAGACTGGGACCCACGGCCACTTCCCAACTTTCTCTACTGGAAAAGAAGTACCTCCTGGACCCACGTAGTGTCGACATCAAGTTATTTGGGGCAATAAATGGTGAAAGCTGGGAATTCAGGGAAAGCTCTGGGCATTGAACCAGGAAGCACACGTGTGCTCTTCCCCAACTCTCCACCTTCCATCCCACTCCTCTGCATTTTTCCCTTTATTCCCAGACTGACATTTTTGTTCTATTTTTCCAAAAGACAGGATTATAAAACTAGTAAGTGATGCAATCAAGATTCAACCTTAGATAATCCAGATTTCATTTATCTGTTTATTTATTTGTGATTCTGGGATTGAACTCACAGCTCACACATGCTGTCCAGCAATGGACCACTGAACTATATTTCCAACCTTCTTTTTACTTTTTATTTTGAGACAAGGTCTCACTAAGTTGTCCAAGCTGGTCTTGAACTTGAACATCCTCCTGCCTTAGCCTCCTAAGTAGTGAGAATTTCAGGTCTGTGCCACCAGGCCCAGGTCAAACTTGGTTCATTTTTCTTTTGTGTTTAACACTCAAGATTAGTCTTTCGAATCCATCCATCCTGGACCTTCTGTACAGTCAGAGTTAAGTGAAGGGTTTCTACTAGGCCTGTGCTCTGCGTGCCCCTCTCCCAGTGACAAATGAGGGGCTTCTGCGGCCTCGCAGCTGGCAACAGAGGCACCCTTCTTTTATCATGAAGCACAGTGTGTTATAACGATGGCCTGATCTTCTAGGAATGACAGTCTCCACTGTGGGGGCAAAATAGCTTTCCAGAACAAGACACGGCCCTCCCTGCAAAGCTAGAGGGCAGGCCTGGCCCTTGTCTTTGTGTTTTGAACTAAATATTGGTTTTGCTAGTTGTTTCTTCCGCCTGGCTACCACTGCCCACCTTTTGGAGGAAATCTGTTAGTTGTTCAGACCACACAAGTGAAAGGGTACTAGCAAGTAGCTCCTCTGCCCTCTGACTTCACTTTAACAGCCCTCCTAGGAAGTAAGGTCGCAAGTTCACCAATGGCAGGAAAAGCCCACCGGTGTCCTGAGCGACCCCACACGTTTACTCTGCCCTTCTTAATTCATAAAGAAGCCACAGTGCCTCTGCAGGCCAACGACTTTTCCATGTGTTCAGTATTTTTAGTTCTAAGCACAGTCTTCAGCGCTTCTCCAACATGTGTTTGAGAATGGCCCCATGGCCCCATATTAAGATAATTATTTTAACTGCTGTTTTGAAACACCACAGCGGTGTACCAAGAAGCTTCCTACCCAGTAACCTACCCAGTTGGCTAAGCAAAAATTGATCCCTAGTCAATCAAATGTATCTAATAAGTTGTAGATAAATTTGTGATTTCATCACCTACAATAGAGCACCCAAAGGGAAGCCAGTGATCTCACTAGAGGCGTTGATTCCTGGGTAATAAATGGATCAGCCGGGTGCTTGGGCTAAGCAGTTGGTGATCTCACAAGGCCTGACACTGCAGTAAACTACAGCAAAATGTGTGGGAGGGAACTGGGGGCAGGCACAAGCCTGACTACCTGGAATCTGTCCTAACAGACTCAATCATAAATTAACCTCTGTAAATCTCATTGCTTGTTACTTTACTGACATGTCTGTCCTGCCAAAATATTATATTCTTGAAAGAGCTGTGTAAGTAGATTAAATGCTTTCTATTCCTGGGAATGTGGAAACCTTTATTTGTTTGGTTAAGAGACTTAAATATCTTTAGGTTATGTGTCAAACAGATGGCCGGGTAAATGGTCCTGACCCATTTAGACATTTCTGAGCTTGGATGAAGGTCTGGTTTCTGCAGCCTATGTGGCATTGGACTCATTGGGCAAGCACCTGACAAAACTGCGAGGCTGGTAATGCTAGGCTTGAAGGCTCTGGGTGTGACTTTTAATGGCAGGCCCTAGGAAACTAAGATAAATTAAAATCTAATTGGGTCCGTTAACAGTTTTAGCAGCCCTGGCCTATGGATCCCATGAGAACACTTTAAAAGATGTTACAGTTCAGCTCCTGCTGCCGGCTCAGCTGCAGCATGAGGCCCGAACCGTTGTCTCCCCAGTCCATTTCTCAAGGCCGAGGGCTTTCTTTTTTTAATGTTCACTGAGTACAAATGTCACATTTACTTTTCAACCTCACCTAGTTCAGCATGGGACTAGAAGCTCAGGCTGTTGATGCCCCAACAGAAAAGCTGGGGAACATTTATCAGAGGGAGCAATTCCCTGCTGTGAGCTAGGGGGCCCGCTTCAGGCAGGAGCAGCAAGGACTCTCTGTTGCCTTCGAAGTTTCTCCTGGCTTCCTTGCCACCCCAGGGTCCTACCCTGCAGACTCTGTTTGTTTAGTAACTTGACATTGCTTGTCAGAGTGCTGGGGATGGGGCGGGGTGACCCTCCATGAGTCTGTCAGGGAAAACAAAACTAATTTTCATGTAGTCTTCTCTTCCCTTAAGGTGGTCTTTCTGCCTCTGTCCTTTGGGCACTGGTTCAGAGCAGCTGAAGAAGGCCATGCTTCTTCACTTTAGGTCCCTTTGCCATTTGCACAAGAGCTCTGTGTCCACTGGATACTGATTTGTACAGAGGATGCCCGAAGTGGCCACCGTTGGTTCTTGCAATAAGAGGAGACTGAGAAGTTACTGAATGAGTCAACTTCTTGACATTTAGACTTTAAGTGTAGACTGTCCATGATAGTATTAACCTACAAATCTTCTTTCTGGTAAAACACTTCTGGAGGTTGGTTGATACAAGTTTTACTACTTTACTCATATACTTATGAAAGTTTCCCCAAGTTTCCCCCTTTTCTCCTACTTACCCAAAACACGTGAAGTACATTGGCTCTGCATCAGTCTGAGTCCACTTAGGGTTCCTCTAACAGGTACTGCGATGACAGGGTAGCAATCACAACTGCATGGGATTGGCTGGAGATGTCTAATATTGTGAATAATCTTTACAGGCACACTTTCCATTCTCATGTTCTGAAATCCTCTGGTTGGGTAGCTGGGTGTGCAGCTGTATATTTGATTTAATTAGCTTACATGTCTGACTTAAGATGTGACAGAATATTTAACTAAATAATGAAAATGTTTTTGTTTCAGATATGAATGTTTTACATAGATTTATTATATGTGAATGCATTAAGTATTAACTTAGACATACCTAAAAAGCCCCAATCTTTCTCTTCTATAATTCAGCATTAACACTGTAGACTAAAACATAAGAGGATGTAGGGGTACAAACACAGGCATGTGTGTAGCTCACACACCATTGTCTAGATTTGACACACTTGTGGTTGAGAGATTACCATTGAATATTGGGGTTGGACACAAATGCCTCATATATATTTTTGCATTTCTCTAAAGGCTTTCTTAAATGTGAACCCCCAAGTCAGTGTCTCTTGAGAAATCCCTCATGGAAGCCTGGTAGCCCCTCCCTGCTTTGCCTCCTCGAGCTTGTGAAGGGAGATTTCTGTCCTTGTTAATATACAGCATGTTTTCTTTCAAGTTTAGATAGGTATCCTTGTAGAGAAATGGAATTAAGTTGAGTTGCCTCTCCAGGCTCTTCTGGTGTTCTGGGGTGTGTGTGTGTGTGTGTGTGTGTGTGTGTGTGTGTGTGTGTGTTACTGTGTGCGTGTGGGTGCACATGTAGAGATCAGAGGACAACCTCTGGTTGGTCCTTGTCTTACACTCTTTACTTTCCACTGCATACTCCAGCTAGCTGGCCTGGGAGCTGCCAGGGCTTCTCCTGACTCTCTCATCTCCCAGAGGAGAGCTGGGATTGCACATGCTTGTGGTACTACATCAAGCTCCTCAGGCTTGCATGGCTGGCACTTTACCCACTGAACTATCTTCCCAGCTCTCTCTTGCTCTCTTGTGTTCTTTACAAAAAAAAAAATAATAATTTCACCTTTAAAAATGGACCGATCAACCGTAAACACCCAGCTGCTCCACAAATACTCTGCAGCAATGCAGAGCTTGGTGTAGGTGCCAAAGAGGATTCTAGAGTGTGGAGAATGGTAAGGAGAAGTGCAAAGAGCAGGTGAGATTCAGAGAAGCCAGCCTCAAGGACATTTGTGATTTGGAGAAATGAGAAGGTCCCCGCTGAGTCCCCTGTTGCCTCCTTCTGCACTTCATAGCTCATCCACTTGCTTTTGGGTTGGGTAGGTCATGAAGGACCAATGCACTCTTCATTTCCCTCTTCCTTATTTGACAGTCCTAGGTGCCACCTTCTTTGATGGCATCTTGATTTCTCCATCCCACTCTTCCCATCAGTAGAAGCATCTTTCTGAAATAAGAACATGCTCTACTCTTGCTCTTACTTTTATGGTCATTGTCCCTGTGGTTGCGAATAAATGCAATGTATATGACAATACGGAAGTTCCTTTGCTCTGTACAAAACAGAACAGTGTGGGGGCTGGAGAGCTGGCTCAGTGGTTAAGAGTGCCAACTGCTCTTGCAGAGGACCTGGGTTTGATTCCCAGCACCCACATGGTGGCTAAGAACCGTCTTTAAGCTGGGCATGGTGGCGCACACCTTTATTTATTTTTTATTTTTTTTATTAATTTTTATTTATTTCTGTATGTGTATGAATGTACTGTCTGCATGCAAATTTGCGCACCCGTGTCGTGCAATGCCGCGGAGGTCAGAAGAGGGTGTCGGATTCCCCTGGAACTGGAGTTCTCCTGGAATTGGAGTTTCAGATGGTTCTCGGCCGCCATGTGGGTGCTGGGGACCGAACCCGGGTCCTCTGTAAGAGCGGTCGGCGCTCTTAACCGCTAGGCCATCTCTCCAGCCCCAGTGGCGCGCACCTTTAATCCTAGCACTCAGGAGGCAGACAGGCGGATCTCTGTGAGTTCAAGACCAGCCTAGTCTACAGAGTGAGTTCCAGGGCAGCTGGGGCTATAGGGAGACCCTGTCTCAAAAAAAAAAAAAAAAAAAGAACAGTGTAAACTATAGTAGACAGTGAAGAATTAGGGGTTTATTCTCTAATCCTCAGAATAATCACCAGAGAGTACTGCAAAGAAGTATAACCCAGATCGAAACACTGGAACTAGAATCCCAATATCAAGGAAAGGAAATGGAAACAACTGCCACATGAAGGGTGGATGAACACAATGTGACACTGAATAGTCTCCAGCCATTAAAAAGAGCAAAATCCCACCATTTGCAGCAATCTGTCTGGAACTGGACATGCTTAACTGGACATGCTCAAGCAAAATGAGCCAGACACAGAGGACAAGTATTGAACAATCTCACTTAAACTCACATCCTAAAGAAGCTGACATCAAGGAAACTGAGAGAAGGGTGGTGGTAGCAGAGGGCAAGGAGAGTTGGGAGGAGAGGGGCCAGGAGAGGTGGATCGGTGGGTACTGTGGGTTGTAGACAGAGGCAGAGACTTCTGGGTACCACTGCTCAGTAGAGCGACTGTGGGTAGCAATGTGCTGTGCATAACGAAAGCTAGAAGATGGGATTTGGAAGATTTCCACTACAAAGGAATGATAAATATTTTGAAGCAATAAACATGTTTATTTGGCTTCATTTAAACATTACATAGTGCTATATATAGAAATATAACATCTCAATAATATGTCTTTATTTTATGATGTATCAGTTTTTAAAAATCAATTAAAATGAACAAAAGAAAGGAGCTGGCAGGGGCATGTTGCTTTCACCCTCTGGCCACCTGCTAATCCCCATCCAACATCTCCCCAGTTTCATCCTAAAGCACCTTGGGTGCCCTGCTCTGGTTCAGAAGGAGGAACGTGCTTAGTTATTAACACTGAGCACTTTAATAGACGTTTGACACACTTGGAGGACTGAGTCCCTGATGTGCAAGTGATTGTGTTCTTCCTCTTTGACATTTGGCAAATCTGATAAAGACATCGAGGGCCTGCTGGGATAACTGACTGCCTGCGTGTTTGTTTTGGGTTCAGGCCCCAGTGACCCATGAAGCATTGTGGCTCTCCTGGGAGGATAGGATAATAGCATGCAGGCCATCCTGAAGACCTTTATTCGTTTTTCAGACTCTCTTTAGGTATTTGCTAGCACCTAATGCCTGACATATTTTTTCAAAAGATGTGGTCTCATCTTCATCTGCTTAGAAGACAGGCTTCTTTCTTATTTTGTAAGAATAAGCTAAGGCGAATGCTGTTTACAATTAGTTTCTTCTTCATCTTGTTTTTGACAATCAAATAATAATTTAAATGTCTTTCGGATCTAAAAGTAAATGATTCAAGCAAACTTAGAGCCTTCTTTCAAAGAGATTCTTGCCAAAATGTCATAAAATAAACCAGTAGAACATGTCACACCATTGTTCTATAATAGAAACTTGTATAATATTTTGATGTGCCTTATAGGAAGAGCTAAGAGGGAGAATCACAAATTATTTTTAAAGTTTACTCTCTGCTCTAGTCAGATGACATTCAAGTGACAATCCAGACAGACTTTTCACCATTGGGCAGATTTCCCTTTATTGTTCAAGGTCAAGGTTCAGTGTTCTCTCTCACACACAAAATGGGCTTTTAAACAGGATGTTACGCTGTGCACCTGTAATACTAGCACTCCAGGGACTGAGGGAGGAGGATTGGGAATTCTAGACAAGCCTGGACTACAGACCTTACTTCAGAAAAACTAAGAACAAAACCCCAAACAAAAGCCAACCAAATATACAAAAAAAAAAAGGATTTCTAGTAATAGTACAGTGATGTATTCAATGACTGTTTTCAGTCAATTGACTGTAAAGTGCTCCCTGAAGTCGCATCCTACATAGGGACAGGCAGGGAAGATGTTCTGTGTTTCTACAGAATGATCTACAACATCTGAGCTTTCATATACAGCA
Source organism: Rhizomys pruinosus (assembly GCA_009823505.1). NCBI lineage: Eukaryota > Metazoa > Chordata > Mammalia > Rodentia > Spalacidae > Rhizomys > Rhizomys pruinosus. The sequence continues at coordinate 4,574,419 of VZQC01009113.1, forward strand.
AGCAAAAAATGAAAGAATAAATAGCACATAGCAGATAGAGAGAAGTGACAGGTAGATAGAAAAACATCACCTAACCAATAGTTTACAGCATCACGTAGAGACAACTGAGTAGTCTGATTGAGAGACCAAATGCTTCCTGCAGAAGCCCAGGGGGAAAGTCGTAGGAATCAGCTGGAGTTCCTTCCCCATTGGGCCTTTTCTCCATGAATTAGCTTTCCATGGCCCAGCTTCTGGCTTCTCCTCCCCACTGCAGGCAATTTCATATCATGGAACATACAATAGAAACTTCTGGTGGAACTGCTTTCTCTTCCAGCTGTTCTCAAGGACACAATGTCTTTCATACCCTTAGCTGCTTGCTGTTTATTCCTTTCCCTATTACAGACCCAAGGGGCCACCTTGACCCAGGAAAGGAGCTTTGGAGGACATTTGACAAAATTATGCTTGAGGGGGACCCCAACCCCACTTCCAGAGCCAGGTTCTCAGTGAACTCAAACAACACATAGTAATTTACAATGTAATGTACAGACAGGGAAGTGTTTTCAGCTTTCACTGAAGAGAACTAGGGGGTCTCCTGGCCTTGTGAGTGACCATGTGTACACAGCAGCACTCTATGATTCCAGCCTCATCGCTCAGCCAGAGATGATACTGTTGTTTTCATAATTCATATTGAAGTATTTTATTAACAAAATGAGCAAAAATGTTTCCACTTCCCACCTCATTAGAAACCTTATACTTTCCAAAACATTTAATACTTTTCTGTTCCCTGACAAAGTGCTGATGATTAAGCTGGTTGCATTACAGAGAATTAGAGAGTGACTACCTACCTGAATGACTGAAGCTGATGGAAATTCAGTCCCTTGGTGGCCTGGAACCTGAGCATCAGGCAAAGCTGAGGATACCCAAGGGGAAACATCTTTCTTTACTTAGAAACCTTGACCTACAATATCTTTGTTTTTGTTTTTATTATTATTTTTTTATTATTTAGTTTTGGTCTTTTTGAGACAAGGTCTCTCTTTAGTCCCAGATGGCCTGGCACTCACTATGTAGACCAGGCTGGCCTTGAACTTGTTATGCTCAGATCACTGGGACCCCCAAAAGACCTCCATGACACGAGGCTCTGATGTAAACGCAAAGAGTCTTTAATTCAAGCTGAGCTTGGACCACCAACCTTCTGACACAGCAGGCTGGGAGAAGCGGTCCGTAGCTTGGGGGGGGGGGTCTTTTAAAGGAAAAACTGCAAATGGGAAAATTTCCAGTTTTGGCATTTTGTTGTTGATTCATAGGGACTGAGGAAGAATGATTTTTAGACTGATAGGTTGGGGCCACCTGGTGGCTTTGGTGGTGCCCTGGGGGCGGGGGGCGGGGCGGAGATTTTACTCCCTGAGTACATCCTGGCGGAAGAGCAAACATGTTTAACAGTCGGTCTTTCCCTGTTAGTTATTTTCAACAAACAACCTTTGGTCCTTCCCTGTTAGCTATTGAGATATTCTGTGGTTTCTCCTGGAATCTGAGAATGGGGGAGGGTGTTTCTTGGATGGTGTATTTCCACAAAATAGAAAAATGGAGTCTATCATGTTCCCTTATAAGTGGTCCCTCTTGACAAACTCACAGAGATCTGCTTGCATCTGCCTCCTGTGTGCTGGGATTAAAGGGCTGCACCACCATGCCCATCCTTTAGTATTTTTTAAACAGGGTCTCCCTGTAGCTCCAGCTGGCCTGGAACTTGCTATGTGGACCATGCTGGCCTTGATCTCAGAGAGATCCACCTGCCTCTGCCTCCTGAATGCTGGGATTCAAGGCATTCATCACCATGCCCAACCTGTAATGCCTTTGAGTCCCCAACTGTGCCATAAGTAGATGAAGATGACTCTGAAGATGGAGCCAGCTCCAATACTGCCAGGAAAACTGGAGTCCCTCAGGAAGCACTGGGTGTGGGACACTTGTATTGCTGTCATATGGAATTTAGCCAGGGGACTGGCAAAAATTCAATTTCACCTCTGAAACCAAACCAGACCTGCTGGCATTAACCAGTGTGTGAACAGCTGCAGACTCCTGTGTAAATGCTCTTAGGAAGAAGTCTGAAGATTTCCCCAAATTCCAACAATTGATGTTGACATGAACAAAACTGCCCCCCATCTGCCCTTCCTTCCTCCACCCTTCCCTTCCCTTGTATCTTTCTTCTTTCTTTCTTTCTTTCTTTCACTCCTTCCTTCTTTCTCTCTCTCCTTCCTTCCTTTCTTCCTTCTTCTTGCTTTCTCACCCACCATTATTTCATCTTTTTTTATCAGTCCCAGGGACTCAACTCAGGGTCTCCTAAATGCTAAGCAAGGGCTTTACCAAGTGAGCTACACCCAGTACCTAGCCCATTTTTTTACTTTTTATTTTGAGACTGAATCTTCCTAATTTTCCCAAGCTGGCCTTGTAGCCTAAACAGGCTTTGCACTTTCAATCTTCTGTGTGAGTCTGCCCAGTAGCTAGGCTCATAGGCCTATGGTGCCAGGCTGAGCTCTATCATGCATCACTAAATTTTAAGCATATGTGGCTCATGATCCCAGGACTGCCCTCCTGGTCCAGATTGGCCCATTGAGTCCTGAGTCCCTGGACTTACACCAGCTCAGTTTTCCAGTCTGGCCAGTTAGACTGTCACAGGCAGTCTCTACCCCCATCTTGTTTTTGGACTGTGGAGAGTAGCCTGCTGTCTTGGCTCTCTCCCACCACCCCCTACCCCCGCCTTGGATTCCTTAGACCACCCTTCCTCCTTGCCTTGAGCACAGGCCCACTTTTGCCTATGGCACCCCAGATCTCTGGTACCTTCCTAGGTTTCCATGGTGGTGAGCTCTTCAAATTGTACCATGTCCATCCCCCTACATTGGAACCATCTAAGCCCTTCCCACTGCTGAAGGGCCAGGCTATTCTCTGCCTTTTAGTAAGGGCTCAGACTTTGCAACCTACCTGAGAACACATGAATCCAGCCTCCAACTAGCTGGCAAGCTTCCCAAATTGGGCTGACTAGCAGGGGTCCAGACCTTAGGAGGAAGTCTGAGAGTATCTAATTGGTACCTGATCTGGAACTGTACATGAACTGCAGAGTAATTGAACTAAAGCCATGTGGTCCCTTCAATATAAAATCAAAAGACAGAACATGAACCCTAAACCAACCAGCTTTTCATATCCAACAAGAAAACAACCTAGGCACAGCAAGTATAAAAACAGAATCAGACTGCAACTCAGCAAACGAAGACTTTTGTTCCATACCAGGATCACAAACAACAAAAGAAATCTGCATGCCAAAAATCACAACAAAAAATTAATAATATAAAAAACCCAAATAATATGTCTCCACCAAACACAACCAGTCCTATAGAAAAGTTCTACAATGAGAACCCCCTACAGATAAGCCAGGACACAAAATTCAAAAGAACATGATCAAAGAATTCATAAACATGATCAAAGAACACAATGAATTTAAAGAACACAATGAATTTAAAGAACTAAAGGAAGACAGGGATAAACTTGTGCCTGAATTCACAAAAGAGATAGAAATACTGAAGAAAACTCGGGCTGAAATGAAGAAGGAAGTGGAACACCGAGTAAGCCAAATCTGAAATGACAGGAGAAACTATCACCAATAGAATGAATAAAATGGAAAACAGAATATCAAGAATGGATGATAAAGATGAAGAATTGGACTACTCAAGCAAAGCTTATGAAAGAAAATTTTAAAACACAGAAATGGAATATGCAAGAAATGTGGGACACCATGAAAAGACCAAATTTACACATCATAGGTATAGAGGAAAGAGAAGAATCTCAAGATAATAGTATTAACCAGATCTTCAACAAGATTGTAGGAGAAAATCTCCCCAAATTAAAGAAAGACCATACAAATACAAGAAACACTAAATCAACAGGCTCACAAAAAAAGTCCTCAAGGGATATCACAGTAAAAAACACTAAATGTACAGAACAAGATAGAATACAGAAAGCTGAAAAAGAAAAACAAGCCACACATAAAGGAAAACCCATCAGAATTATAGCTGACTTTTTGTCTTATTTTTTTTAAAGCCTACAGCACCCGGTATTCCCAGGCAGTCTCCCATCTAAGTACTAACCAGGCCCAACCCTGCTTAGCTTCCGAGATCAGATGAGATCGGGCGCGTTCAGGGTGGTATGGCCGTAGACTAGCTGACTTTTTAATGCAAACTATGAAAGCCAGAAGAGCCTGGACTAAAATATTCTTGGTCTGAAATGATCATAGATGCTAACCCAGAATACTTTACCCAGCAAAAATGTCTATTATAGTTGAAGGAGAAAGAAAAATCTTCCACGATATAAATAGGCTGAAAGAATTCATGTTCAGAAAACCAGCCCTTCAGAGAATACATGAAGCATTACAAAGAGCTGAAGAAAGGAATGACTATACCCAAGCAGCAACACAAAGAAACTAAATGAAGGTATAACTGAGGAAACACAAAGTTAAACCAAGAATGCAAACAGAAATTAAAATTACAGGAACAAATACTCATCTTTCAATAATAACTTTAAATGTCAATGAACTGAACTCCTAAGTCAAAAGACACAGGCTAGTTGAATAAATTAAGAAACAAAATCCATTTATTTGCTGTCTGCAAGAAACTCATCTCATCTTCAAGAACAGGTACTACCTTAAGTTGAAAGACTGGGAAAGATATTCTAAGCAAATGACACTAAGTAAGAAGCAGGAGTTGCGATTCTAACATCTGAGACGATGGACTTCAAAGTAAAACTTATCAGAGGAGATATCATTCTTATCAAAGGAACAATAAACCACGAAGATATTAAAGTTATGAACATATATGCACCAAATTCTGTTGCACCCAACATCTTAAATACAATACTACATGATTTTTATTTTTATTTTTATTTATTTATTTTCTATGTGTATGAATGTACTGCCTGCATATAGGTTTGTGCACCTGTGTCGTGCAATGCGCGAAGGTCAGAAGAGGGTGTCGGATTCCCCTGGAACTGGAGTTCTCCTGGAATTGGAGTTACAGACGGTTCTCAGCCGCCATGTGGATGCTGGGGATCAAACCTGGGTCCTCTGCAAGAGCAGTCAGTGCTCTAAACCGCTAGGCTATCTCTCCAGCCCCAATACTACATGATTTTAAGACATAGATCAATCCCAACACACTTGCAATAGGGGACTTCAGTACTCCACTGGCCCATTAGACAGGTAATCTGGACAAAAAATAAACAGAAAGACATCTGAATTAAACAATATCACACATCGAATGGACCTTACAGACATCTACTGGGTATTCCACCCAAGCACCAAAGAATATACTTTCCATGGAACATTATCCAAAATCGACCATGATATGATACACCAAATGGACCTCACAGACATCTACCGAATATTCCACCCAAATACCAGAGAATATACTTTCCATGGAACATTATCCAAAATCGACCATGATATGATACACCAAATGGACCTCACAGACATCTACTGAATATTCCACCCAAGCACCAAAGAATATACTTTCCATGGAACTATCTCCAAAATTGACTGCATACTGGGGCACAAAAGAAACCTCAAAAAATACAAAAAGGAAATAATTCCATTCATTCAATCTGACCACAATGCAACAAAGCTTAAAATCAACACTGGAAGAAGTCCGAGTAAATTCAGAATCTTATGAAAATTAAATAACACACTCCTGAATGATGAGTGGGTCAAAGGAGAAATTGAAAAAAATGTTCCTGCAACTAAATAAAAAGAAAAACACAATACAAGAGAACCTTTGTGACACTTTAAAAACAGTACTGAGAGGGAAATTTATTGCTTTAAGTGCTTAGATTAAAAAAAATCAGAAAGAGCACAAATAAATGACTTAATACTGCAACTCAGGACTCTTGAAAGGCAACAATAAATGAAACCCAAACTCAGAAAAAAAAAATCAGAGGAGAAATTAATGAAATAGAAACAAAGAAAAGAAGGCAAAGAATCAATGAATCCAAGAGCTGGTTCTTTGAAAAGATAAAGGAGGCAGACAGGTCCTACACCCAGTTATTCAAAAAGAAAAGGAGAGCAGCTCCAATCAATAAGATTAGAGCTATAAGGGAAACATTGCAGTAGACAACCCAGATCATTATAGGGGAATACTTTAAGACCCATTGCTATATTAAATTTGAAAATCTAAAAGAAATGGATATATAGCTACAATCATGGGGATCACCAAGAAAAGATCAACAGCTTAATCAGACATAACATATAAGGAAATTGAAACAGTAATACAAAATCTTCCAACTAGAAAAGCCCAGGCCCAGATGGATTTACAGCATAATTCCACCAGACATTTAAAGACGATCTACAACAAATATTACTTAAATTATTCAAAAAGATAGAAACAGAGGGAGAACTCCCAAATTCCTTCTGTGAAGCCAGGCTCACTCTAATACCAAAACCAGGTAAAGATATAGTCACTCTAATACCAAAATCAGGTAAAGATGTAGACCCAAAAGAAAACTATAGACCCGTATATTTAATGAAGACAGATGTAAAAATTCTCAACGAAATACTTGCCAACTACATACAGGCACACATCAAAATGTCATCGACCATGATCAAGTTGGATTTATTCCAGAGATGCAGGGAAGGTTCAATATGTGTAAGTCAATAAATGTCATAAATAACATAAATGGACTCAAGGACAAAAATCGCATAGTCATTGCAATAGATGCAAAAAAAGGTCTTTGATAAAATTAAGCATAGATTTATGTTAAAAGTCCTAGAGGGAATTGGCTTGGAGGGAACATACCTTAACATAATTCTAGCTATAAGCAAAAAATCCACACCCAATATCATTCTAAATAGAGAAAAACTGGGAGTATTCCCCATAAAGTCAGGAAGCAGACAAGGCTGACTACTGTCTCCATTCTTTTTTTAGTATAGTGCTCGAAACTCTTGCTAGAATAATAAGACAAAAGAAGGAAATTAAAGGAGTATTAAATGGAATAGAAGAGGCCAAATTATCCCTTTTTATAGATGACATGATATTATACTTAAGAGATGACAAAAATTCTACCAGAAAACTCCTAGAAATGATTAATACTTTCAGTAAAGTGGCAGGTTATAAAATTAATCTATAAAAACAGACTTTCTATATACCAATAACAAGGAAGTAGAGAAAGAGTACATCAAAACCCTCCCATTCACAATAGCCTCAAAGAAAATAAATATCTTTGAATATACCTGACTGAAGTTATTAAAGATATCTACAATGAAAAATTTAAATCTTCAAAGAAAGAAACTGAGGAAGACACCAGAAGATGGAAAGACCTCCCATGCTCATGAATTGGGTGAATTAATGTTGTGAAAATGACCATCAGGGCTGGAGAGATGGCTCAGTGGTTAAGAGCACTGACTGCTCTTGCAGAGGACCTGGGTTTGATTCCCAGCACCCATATGGAGGCTAAGAACCATCTTTAACTCCAGTTCCAGGGGAATCCGACACCCTCTTTGACATCTGCAGCATTGCACGACATGGGTGCACCAACCTACATGCAAACAGTACACTCATACACATAAGAAAATAAATAACGGGGCTGGAGAGATGGCCTAGAGGTTAAGAGCACCAACTGCTCTTGCAGAGGACCCGGGTTCGATCCCCAGCACCCACATGGTGGCTGAAAACCATCTTTAACGCCAGTTCCAGGGGAATTCGACACCCTCTTCTGACCTCTGCAGCATTGCACAACACGGGTGCACAAACCTACATGCAGACAGTACATTCATACACATACAAAATAAATAAAGTAAAAAAAATAATTTTTTTAAAAAGAAAATGACCATCCTATCAAAAGCAATATATAGATCCAATGCAACCACAATAAAAATCCCCATGACATTTTTCACAGAATTAGAAACAAACCATCCTAAAATTCATATGGAAGCACAAAAGACCCCAGAAGGACAAAGCAACCCTGAGAACAAAGAACAAAGTAAGAGGGAATACTATACCCAATTTCAAACTATATTACAGGGCTTTAGTCATAAAAACAACATGGTACTGGCACAAAAATAGACCCTTAGATCAATGGAACATAATTAAGTCTCAAACATGAGTACATATACTTTCAGCCACCTGATATTTGACAAAGGGGCCAAGAACACTAACTAGAGGAAAGGCACTATCTTCAGCAAATGGTGCTGTCAAAACAGTATCTCCACCTATAGAAAAATGAAACTAGATTCTTCTCTTCGACCTTGCACAAAAGTCAACTCCAAATAGATCAAAGACCTCAATGTGAAAGCTGAAACTCTTAGAAGAAAACATCAGCAGCAACCTATAAGATATAGGTGTAGGAAAGGACATCCTAAATCAGACTTCATTTGCACAGGAATTAAGGCCAACAATCAAAAAGTGGGACCTCATTAAACCAAAAAGATTGTGCACAGCAAAAGAAACAACCAAGAAAGTGAAAATAAAACCTACAAAGTGGGAGATCTTCACAAGTCACACATCTGACAGAGGTTTAACATTGAAAATATACAAAGATCTCAAAAACCAAGACTCAAGAAAAGAAGCGACCCAATTAAAAGGTGGGCTAAGGATTTAAAAGAAGAAATAAAGATGCTAAGAAACATTTTAAAGAGTGTTCAACATTGTTAGTAATTAGGCAAATGCAAATTAATACCATTTTAGAATTTCATCATATCCCAGTCATACTGGCAGAGATCAAGAGAACAAATGATAGCAAATGCTGGAGAGGATGTGGAGGAAGGGAACGCTCATTCCCTGCTGGTGGGAATGCAAACTCATGAAACCCTTATGGAAAACAGTGTGGAGAACTCTTAAAAAATTAAAAATGAATGTATTATTTGTCCCAGTTATACCACTCCTTGGCACATACCCAAAGGACTCATCCTACTGCAGAGATACTTGTATATCCATATTTGTTGCTGCTCTTTTCACAATAGCGAAGAGATGGAAGCAACCTAAGTGTCCTTCAACTGACCAGTGGATAATCAGAATGTGGTACATTTACACAATGGAGTTCTACTCAGTGGTAGAGCAAGATGAAGTTATGAAATTTCCAGGTAAATAGATCAAACTAGAAAATTTTCTGATAAGTGAAGTAACAAAGACTCAGAAAAACAGATGTATGTCCTCTCTCATTTGTGGATACTAGCACCAAATTCTTATATGTGAGTATGTATCCTGATGTAGCTGTAGGAACCTAGAAAATGGAAAGGAACCAGGGAGGTAAAGGGAAAGAAGGCTGAGAGAGAACTTTAGGAGACAGGTGTTACTAAGGGAGAAATGGATAAAATGGGGTTACTTAAATGGGAGGGGAAGGGAGGATTATACAAGGAAATTTGGGGATAAAGGGAAAGAAAGAGTTCAAGAGAGTTGGGACCATAGAGACTGATATTACCAAGGGAGAAATGGGGAATATGGGGATACTTTAGGAATAGGTGAAGAGTTAGCAGGGAAAGAGAGAGAGGAGAGATAAATAATGCCTAACTAGTATAAAAACAGAGGGAATGGGGGCTGGAGAGAATGGCCTAGCGGTTAAGAGCACCGACTGCTCTTGCAGAGGACCCGGGTTTGATCCCCAGCACCCACATGGTGGCTGAGAACCATCTGTAACTCCAATTCCAGGAGAACTCCAGTTCCAGGGGAATCCGACACCCTCTTCTGACCTCCGTGGCATTGCACGACATGGGTTCACAGACCTGCATGCAGACAGTACATTCATGCACATAGAAAATAAATAAATAAAATGAAAAAACAGAGGGAATCTTCTTAGTCTAACAAGTTAATGACAAATTACACATGCAATATCTACAAGAGTCCATGTGCGTAGCTGAAGGCTACATAACAAGAAACAGTGCCAGACAGGAGAAACCTTCCTCTGAGTTGTTGGCCAGGGAAGTCCAAGAGACTCCCAAAATTACACAGCCTATTGCCACAGCCCTTGATTGCCTCCCAGAACTCGAAGATAACACTCTATTATTGAAGATAGGACATACTTCAGAAACCAGATTTGGGGCAACAGAGCTGGAACTGACCTGGAAGCCACTTCCTGTAAAGGCTAGCTCTCATAACTTTCGAGAGCACTATGCAAGCTGCCAAGGGAGAGCATCAATTGATGGTCCAACGCCAGCTTTGAGACCAAATAACCACATCAAAGACTGGCATAGCTAACACTGGTGCAGTAGTGGAATTTTTGTTTGGGGGCAATCAATGGATACCTAATTGGACTTAGAGCCCAAATCAATGGGGGGGAACTCATGTGTGGTAATGTAAAAATAGGCAACTACATAGATGGAGAAACCCTAGATCTTAGAGAAAACCCCAATAGCATCACATCCCTAGTGTATTACATCCCTAAGGTAATTTCTTACTAAGTGCAAAATATGTGTCTTATATTTATAGTCACCATTTATCAAAGAAGCTTCTTTTGCACCAAATGGAAACTATTACAGATAACCACAATTACAGGTCACACACAGACCTTGTCTGTGAATTGCCCAAGCCTAATTGGCACGTTGACAATGCAACCTCTACACTCAAGGCTCACACAGAACAAGAGATAAAGAGGACACTAATGAATCTCTCAACTCTCACTAATGAAGCTCCCTCATGCAACAGAGGGCCAGGAACACTAAAGGGCACAAATGGCCAAAGGATAGAGATTAGGAATCTGCGAGGTGTGCGTCCTTGGACAGGACTCCTATATTGAGCTTCATTAACCCAGGACTCAGTGACCATTGTGGAAGAAGGGACAGAAAAATTGTAAGAGCCAGGTAAGAGATGCATGACGATATGGAAATAGAATCATACCTGTTCTGAGGACCCTGTTCATATGATCCTACAGTGGTGGTGTCAGCATGCATAACACTCATGCAAGCTCAGCCAGACAAAAACCCAGCATAGAACTGTGGAAATGACCACAGGTCCAAATCTTAGCAGAACTACTGCTAGGTGAGGAAGAGCTGATCCTCTTAAAGTGAGGGACTCTGGATGGGCTGACTAGACCTCAGTGGTTGAACTTGCACTGAGGAACATCTAGGGACACTAACGACACAGTGGACCTTTGAACAAATGAGAGAGTGTGTGAATTCCGACAGGGGTGGGCTGTGGATGGGTGCCACTGGGTGAAGAGGTATAGAGAATTAAGATTGATTGAGATGTTGTGTATGAAATACACATAAATTCTATTAAAAGGGGGAAAAAGAATATGTGGCTCATATCTGTAAATCCAGCTCCCAGGAGAGAAAGGAAAGAAAATTGTAAGTTCAAGGCTACCCTGGGCTTCATAATAAGACCCTGCTTTTTATTAAGAAAAAAAGAACATAAGATAGAAACTTTACAGGAGTTGTCTAAGCCTCACAACTTTATAATAAAATATTAGTATCTTACTTTTTAAAAACTTTTTAAAAGAGTAATTATGGACTTGTCCAGGGTTGTAGTGTTTGCAGGAGCGATGGGGTCTGAAGTCAGGAAGCTTGTTGTCCCAGCTCGCCTTCTTGCCCTGGAACTAGGTGATTGATGCTCACATCTTGAAACATTCACTTGTGATGGATGATTGGTTCTGATGCAAGTGTTAGGGGATCAGATGGGGTCTGGGTGGAAGGAGCTGTAAGCCATCTGCTTCTCAGTGCACATCGGGGCGCCCCCATCACCACGCAGTGCAGACTGTTAGGTGGCAAATGAGACTGAAAATCCATTTCCTCTTCCCACTCTTAGATCACACAGAGACTTCCGAGCACTAGAGGGTTTCTCTTTGGGGCTTGCAGAAAACCTAGCAATACATGTGGAGCACCTCTTTCGAGTGAGTTGTTGGACTAGGAAGTTTTGGAGATTTGTTTGGATAAAGCAAATCATTGTCTTCTAGATACCTTGGTTGGAAGGAAGACAGTGAGTCTGACTCCAGTACATTCTGAGGTCCAAGCAGGGCACAGGGGATGTAAGGATCCGTGTTTCTATGGAAACCTGGTGGCAAGAGTTGAAGAAGTCCTTGAATGAGGTGGCAAGTGGGGGTTTGGAAGGACGATGGCACAGCTGAGTTGGTGAAATAGGGAAAGTGTTGGCCTAGGAGTGAAAAAAACAATTTTTTAAAATCCAGATTTATTTTCAGATCAGCAAATTGTCACCTAAGGATCTTCTGCCAAATGATTCATTCTCTTTGTGCTTCACTTAACCCCAGATGTGAAACAGGGATTATGTTTAGGCTATGGGAAGAATTAAAAGAGATAGTGGATTAAGAAGGATTGGTCAGGGCTGGAGAGATGGCCTAGCGGTTAAGAGTGCCGACCGCTCTTGCAGAGGACCCGGGTTCGATCCCCAGCACCCACATGGTGGCCGAGAGCCGTCTGAAACTCCAATTCCAGGAGAACTCCAGTTCCAGGGGAATCCGACACCCTCTTCTGACCTCCGCGGCATTGCACGACAGGGGTGCACAAGCTTGCATGCAGACAGTACATATATATATACAAAAATAAATAAAATTAAAAAAAAAAAAGAAGGATTGGTCAATAAGCAGGCTATGAAAGACGGGCTCACTTGATTTATAAGTTACAGATCCTATGTTTCCAGGAGCGACAGGCATCAAAAAGACATGCAAGAGGTTCTTTAAGAATATCCATTGATTAGCTTTGGGGGTGTCTGTTTCTCAGATTCCTACTTTTTGCTGGTCTCTGCACAAGCTGCCTCTTTGAACTCTAGCAGTGTGGCCTTGCAGGGTTAGGGTGAATTATTTACATCTTGTGCCGTATTTTCCTCTCTTCTGAATAGTAGTTAATATCTCCAGCTTTGCATTGGTATAAGTATTTGAATTATTCTGTGTGGCCATATTAAGGGTTCCATGAGATATTGCGTGCAAAGTAGAATAGAATCCGTTATGTAGCAAGTATTTGGAAAATGTTGGCTAGTTATCATTACCCAATAACCTATCTACCCTTCAATGTGTGTTTCTCCACCCTTGACACATCCTCTTGATCTTGTCATGACTAATGAATAAATCATTTCTTGTCCTAACTTCCTGCCTAAAGTCTGGAGTGGGAGAGAGAGTGCAAATTTAGATATTTGGGGAGGGCAGGTATTTTGAAGTTCTACAAGCTCAGTTTTGTTAGAACACAGATGCCTGTGGAAGTAACCAGGACAAGGCTGGTAAGGCAGGCCAGAAGCATCTCTGGGGGCTGAAGGAAGGGGCTCTCAGCTTTATCTATAAACATGGCAGAATAACTTTCACCAGTGTGTGCCATACTTTCAACCACTGTAAAGACCCATAGCACAGTTGCCACTGTGCTCACTGCACAGATGAAGATGAGGAGGCTCAGCTTGGATGAATTCCAAATCAGGTGCATTTCCACACTAAAGGATCTTGGTGGACAACCTGGGAGGTGGAGTGGGGCCTGGAAAACAGATGCATTCCAGACTTGACCTGGAAGTATCCTCATACCTGTCCTAGGAGTGAAAAAAAAACAATTTTTTAAAATCCAGATTTATTTTCAGATCAGCAAATTGTCACCTAAGGATCTTCTGCCAAATGATTCATTCTCTTTGTGCTTCACTTAACCCCAGATGTGAAACAGGGATTATGTTTAGGCTATGGGAAGAATTAAAAGAGATAGTGGATTAAGAAGGATTGGTCAGGGCTGGAGAGATGGCCTAGCGNAAAAAAACAATTTTTTAAAATCCAGATTTATTTTCAGATCAGCAAATTGTCACCTAAGGATCTTCTGCCAAATGATTCATTCTCTTTGTGCTTCACTTAACCCAAGATGTGAAGCAGGGATTGTGTTTAGGCTGTAGAAAGAATTAAAAGAGATAGTGGATTAAGAAGGATTGGTCAATAAGCAGGCTATGAAAGACTGGCTCACTTGATTTATAAGTTGCAGATCCTGTATTTCCAGGAGCGACAGGCATCACAAAGACATGCAAGAGGGTCTTTAAGAATATCCATTGATTAGCTTTGGGGGTGTCTGTTTCTCAGATTCCTACTTTTTGCTGGTCTCTGCACAAGCTGTCTCTTTGAACTCTAGCAGTGTGGCCTTGCAGGGTTAGGGTGAATTATTTACATCTTGTGCCATTAGAGAATATTAAATGCAGCACAAATGATCAGGGGTGGGGAAATAGGATCTTGGGGTGCAGGGGGACACAATGTCACTAGCGTGCCCCAACTCCTTTTTTTATCTACTTCGACTTCAGTTTACCTAAGAATTAATAAGTCTTTCAGAAGCTCTTGGAGCATTTTTCAACTTAAACTGCTCTATTTTCCTTCCTCTGAAAGAGATAGCTTAGGAGTAGAGGACAGCTCCTGTTTATTTTTTATTTATTATTTTTTATGTGTATGAGTGTACTGTCTGCATGTAGGTTGGTACACCCGTGTCATGCAATGCCGTGGAGGTTGGAAGAGGGTGTTGGATTCCCCTGGAACTGGAGTTAAAGACGGCTCTTAGCTGCCATGTGGGTGCTGGAAATCGAACCCAGGTCCTCTGCAAGAGCAGTCAGTGCTCTTAACCACTGAGCTTCTCTCCAGCCCTGACAGCGCCTGTTTTTAAGATTAGAATGCTCAATAGCGGACCTAAAGGATACTCTGGTTTGCCCCACACCATTATCACTCTCAGCATCATTACTGTTATTATCCTCAGCATCACAACCTCCTGTGTCTTTCCTCTTGGTATAAGGAACCATCAAAAATGGCCACTCAAGAGAGGATTGTTTCCATCAGAATTAGACTTTCCTTACTCTCAATCAATTTCATTTTTAGTTGATACATAATAATTGTACATATTTATAAGTGTGGTGTTTTTGCATAAGCACACATTGGGTAATGAACAAACAGGATGATTACCATTTCCATCTCCTTAAATATTGATTATTTCTTTGCTCAAATTCTTTTCTTTTCTGAGATGAAACACTATTAAATATTGGGAACCAGATCACCAGAATTCACTCTTCACTTGTATTTGGAACTTTGTGATCATTTACTGACTTCTTCCTCATCCCCTTCTCCAGTCTCTGGTAATTAATGACCTGGCTACTATTCTATAATGCTTTCAGATTCCACCCAGGTGAGATGGTGCAATGTTTGTCTCTAGGTACCAGTTCAATGCACAAATGATGGCTTGATCTTTATCTCAACAAAAAACATCCATCAGTTCTTTTATGCATGCTGCAGACCTTCTTTCTCTGAACACACAAGACATATCTTTTTTTTTCTTTATGTCTTAAGCCTGTAAGAATCCTTCACACAGTAAATACTCATATTTGTATTGAATGAAAATCTGACAATATCTGGCACAAAAGTGCTTAATGAAACTTGAACTCTTTCAAATGAATAAGATTGGCTGCTAGATGGACAGATGGCTTGAAGTGACTTTCACCCTGGACTATGGCTCCAAGCCATGTAGATTTCTTTGTGTTTTTCACATGATATGTCAGGATCCATGCTAGTCCATCCATTCAATGTTCCAGGGTCTTTTCAGCACAGTCCTTTTTTGTGTACATCCATCTCCACTCTAGTGACTTCAGATCCCTCTTTTTCTGCTCTAGTTGCATCCTGCATAGGCACTGCCCCTGTGAGTCACTCATCTGCTCACAAGGACTCCCTGAAGAAATTATGTGAGTGTGTAACAGAAAGCTGCCCAGGGCTTCTCCTCAGCCATGATGATGTTGCTTTATCCTCTGCATCCCATGAAGAAGCCTGCAGAAGAACCAGGCACATGGCTCTTCAAGATGATGGTGGCATGGCTGTCCGCTGTGAGACTCAGACTGCATTTCCAGCACCCTGGCATTTCAAGAGCATATGAGAGGAAGTTGGATGTTTCTAGCTTTCCCATGCCCTTTGTGAGGGGAAAGCAAGAAGATAAATGAATAATAAATAACAAAACAACAGGAGAAAAATAGCTAGTCACCCTCTCAGATCCTTCCAGTTAACTTCTGAATTGCAAAACAAACAAAGAGAAAAAGACTTCTAATACCACACACTGACAGAAATTTGACAAATAAGATTAAAGTTAACCTAAAGCAGCTGAGCCTTCCGGGTTTACAAGGGATTAGTAATGTATTGACAGTTACTTCTCCTTTTTCCCAGCATGGATGTCCCCAGATTGGAGTGACATATTGTCTACCATCAAACCCAGTCGCCATGCCTTTGGACTAAATAGAAATGTGTCTTCCCAGTCACTGTTATTGAAGCAGCAGGCAAAAGTATGCATTAAAAAAAAAACACACAGAAAGGGAGAAATGCAATTACCAAATAAATTTGACTTTAAATAAATGGGCACTTTTATCATAGTCTCAATGTACAAATATTTATTTATACACATTACTTGAGGATGAAAATCCTGGTTTGTTCTTACTCAAGTAATTCTCTTAACACTTTAAAATATATGTCCTGGAGTGTATTTCTTGGAAATGAAAATAGCTTATTCACCAAAAACATTTCCAAATATGCCAAAGTGTCAACAGTAAAGGGATAAAAATGTGCATATCTCTGTGACCAGCAATTATAGCCATCATCTGTGATCACATCGAGCTGTGATTGCTGTCACATTTTTTCAGTACATACGTAAATGTAACTATAAGAATAAGTGGTCTCTTGGCTGGAAAATTAGTATGCATTATTCCCCAAACATGCGCAAATTACTTATTTCATCTACATGTTTGGCTCATGAAAAGACATCATCAGAGCAGGGATATTATTGCATCTGTGGTGAATTCATGTTTGTGTGATAATTCTAAAGTGTTGGACTCAGCCTTCCATTGCCCACACGCCTCCCTCCCCTGCAGGGAGAGCTAGCCCTTCCATACCAGCAGGTTTCCCCATAAGCCTTGTCTGGATGCCTTGGCTCAACTGAAGATTTCATTAATAAAGTAACAGTCACAGGCTGGCTTTCTCCATGGAGTCATCAGTAGTACTCAGAGGAAAGGTCCTTGTGACTACTATACTCTGCACCCTTCCCTGCCTGCACACATGTGTCCTAGCTCATGACAAGCTGGGCAGCCTGGGTGGCTGGATTGCCACAGACTCAACACTGGTTTTGGAAGATCAAGGTCATTGGCCATTTCTGCTGACAGTGGTCAGGGGTGTTTGCTGAAGTCTTGAAAACAGCTTTCACACTGTTTTCCTAGATGGACTGTCAAAGACAACCATTTATCATTCATCCGAGTGAATTTCAAAATCAGATGTAGGAACCCAAAGCAGCTCTGTCACTTTGGTAAGTTGTAGCTACACTGCTGCCAAGGTTGCCCTTTGGACACTCCCCATATTGAAAAAAAGCTAGGGGATGCCCTACTTGTTTCTTAAAACGCAGACTGTACTAGTGCTGCCAGGAGGCCCTGCTCCGATGTTTTCTGGCAGGCAAGTCAGAGTGGTTAAATCATTACTAATGGAAACAAAGAATCATCCAGTTGTTCTTTAACAATGGAAAAGGCCAAGTGAAAACCCACAAAATGGCTTTGATACTTGTTAAAAACCACTGGAGGAATTCATTATGAGAAGGTCAATTATTTAGGTACCACGACAAATGGGGCTGAGAATTTAAGGGACATAATGATTGTGAAGAAGAAATGTGTCATTTGGAAAAGTTCTACAAGGTGTATTATTTGGGATCCTGGTGGCTTAAAAAATAACATGGAATCTAATAGCTTTTGACGATAGTTTCTATTATCTAAGTCCTGTCATAATTATATCTCTTTCTATGATTATTGACTCTGTGCCATTATGTGCATGTAGTTTGACTTGAGGTTCAGTCAGTCATTCCATTCATTGCTGAGAATGTGCTAATCCAGGGCTTCTATAAAGTAGTGGACCAGCGTTTCGGATATGTACAATCTCTCATGGATCAGTGTGTGCCATGATAACACTGCAGGTCTGTGCTAGAGATTAAAGGTCAGAGTCATTTCCCCAATTGGGTTCTGACAAAATGTGGCAGGATGATGGGAGGTTTCCTAACCAGAGTCACCCTGAGAGGTGGCATGGCCCTCCACGAACTCCTCCAGTTGTCCTAGCATTCTAGTTAGTTTCTATTGCTTTGGTGAAGTTCTGACCCAAAGCAACTTGGGAAGGAAAGGGTTTATTTGGCTTACAGCTCACAGTCCATCATCAAGGGAAGGCCAAGCAGGGTTCTCAGAGTAGGAACATGGAGGCAGGAACTGAAACACAAACAATGAAAGAACTTTACTTATTGGCTTGCTCCCCTGGCCTGTGCTGAACCCATTTTCTTATCCAATCCAGGACCACTTGCCCACGGGATGGCACTACCCACAGTAGCCTAGGTCCTCCGTCATCAATCAGCAATTAAAAAAGTGCTTCCCTGCTTCCCAGATTGGGCCAATTAGATGGAGGTGTGCCTCAAGTTGTGTTTCCTCTTCCCAGGTGTGTCAGGTTGACAACTGCAGCTCTCCAGTATACTTAGTGACCACTTCTCTGCTCTCGAGGACTCATGCCTCACATCTCTGGAGCAGATTGGCCTGTGGCAAAGACCGATGTTGATAATGATGGCTGACATTTATTGGGAGTTTACAAGTGCCAGACACTGCTCTAAACAATCTATATGTTTAACTCATTTCACTCAAGAGCACTTTTCATAGTAGGAAATTTATTTCTGTCGATCAGGGAAATCACATCCATAGAGGCAGAGTGACTTGTTCACACTGCCTGTCATTAACATATGCCAGCTGTTGGATTGGACCCCTGCTTTTCTCTTGGGGTCCTCTCTCGTAGTCACTGCACCATCCTGCCTCAAGTCGCCCACAGATCAGCTGAATCGCTAGCTGCTGAGGAAAGATTCTGCAAATGCGATTCCTTTGGCCCCAGTCACTGAGGTTCTCCTGGCAATACGAACCAGCTGATGTCACCGCCAGCTTCCCATTTAATATCAGAGAGAACATCCCATCTGCAGACATATCCTTAACAGGCAATTTGCCCAGAAAATAGGGAGCAGATTTTTGGATCTGGGAGTCAAAATGGGAAAGAACTGCTCTGGTTTGGAAGGTGAGAGGCTCAAGGAACCAGGCCAGAGCCACAGGAAATCCAACACCTTCTAATACTGCGCTGTGAGTTGAACTGGCATCCTGGGAGGGATGGAGGGCCAGGAAGGCAGGCAAGGGCCCTGAGCAGGATTTCTATTTTTTTTTTTCTTTCATGTGAAGTAGGATCCAGCCATAAGGGTCTGAATGCAGAGTGGTTCAAAAGATCTGGGCAGCATTTAGGCAAAAGCCTAGCTCAAGTCCAGAAGGAAAAGGATTCTGGGCTTAAATACTGAAAGGACTGCAACTGTGCTGACTGCTGAACGCACCTGCACACTGTTGCCAAGAAAACCCAAAGACTAATTTTGAGGGAAGGAAATACAATTCCCTCACTCCTGGTCTGAGTTTATGGCACACGCCGATGAGAACTCTCCCTGCCAGGCAGTGATTTTCAAGCAAGGTCATGGTTATCCTCCATTAACCCTCCCTCCCAGGCTCCTCAGCACCAGGGTTTCACATCCTGCCTCTTTGTCCTTTCCCAGCTTGCCCTTTGTCTTTGCCTGTCTGTCTCTAGCATCCTTTCCCAGTGGCATCCTGACCACTAGGCATAGGTGGGTCTTTTCCATTCCCTCCTCTTCAACTGACCTCAGGCAGAATGTCCCAGAACACATGATACAGAAAGAACTGATTTAAAATTTCCTGAAAATCAGTGCCTCTCAGCTTTTGTGTGAGGAAAGAACTTCCGAGTGGGCTGGTGACCATTTCAAAGCTAATCTCAGTCCCATAATTACCAGAGAACAACACTGCCCTGGATGATGCCTTTGGACACCGGAACATGGAGTTCACACCCCACATGTAGTGTTCCCTAAGAACCACTGCTTCCCTGCACCGAAGGAAAACTGGAATAAAAGGAATTGCAGCCCAAACTGAAGCTCCAAGACCCTCCTGGGATGCTTGCTGGCTAATCAGTTTGTACAAGTGCTCATGATGCAGTGCTTCTTTGGATTGGAATATTTTCACACGCACATTTACTGACTCAACACTCTCCAGACGTCACACTTGAGCAATTTGTCCTAAATTCATTATCATGAGCATGCTAAGCAGCTGTGAGTGACAACGACTGCAAAATGTTCTGATGGTGGGATCTGTGGGGTTTGGTCCAGACACAGGAAAGTCATGATCTACTGGCTTACTGCCTTATTAACAAAAATGGTTGCTTGTCTTAATAATCATTTTTAGTCCGAGTTACTTTTATTCTAGCCACAGGGCCAAGGTCATGAATCCTGAATGTGCAGGAGGACCACTGGAAAGGTGTGGTGGAAAGTGAGGATGTAATCGCAGTGGAATGGGAAATCTTCCCATGCCTAGAATGGGCTAAGTAGTGAAACAGGAATGCGTGAAATGCAGTGAGACTGCCTGATCCCCCCAAACCAAACTTCCATGGTCTTTGATGCAGAACAATTAACAGGAAGTCTGAATTCCAACGCAGCATATCTGGTGATGAAGTCAAATGACCTTGGAAGGAGGATACATTTTGTGAGGGTCAGAACTCAGTCCAACTTCATGGGTTTGAAGTTTTTGAACCAAACTTAAACTTTGCCCAGTGCCAGTTTCAGATCTGAGAGTTTCAAAAATTCTTGATGAAAGGAATATTGGTTTCTGGGAAAAGCAACAGCAGAAGATCTGATAAATGTAGGACCACCAGGATTTTGGACTTCCAGAAGGGACCATTTCTCCCTCTCTCATCCTCAACTTTATCTCCATGCTCCCCAAATGGGTACCAGATGTGCCACTCCACCATGCAAGGTCTGTTCTTGCTTGGGGATTTTGCTAACGTTATCTCTACTTTCCAGTGGAAAGTTACCAAAGGCCCTGGGGACCAGGTTAGGCACAGAGGTTCAAATGCTCCAGCAAGGCACACCTTGGAGTCTGGGATTCCTCTTCTTACTTCCCTGGTTCTGGTTTCTGAAAGATAACAATGTCACAATTAAAGGTGACCAAGGAATGTGCTCTGGGAAGACAGTGCAGAGAGTAGACGTGCAGAGAGTAGACATGCCTCGTTTACTGAGGATCACGCTGCACATCCAGAAAGCTGAAATTCCTATGTGAAGAAGGCCTGGGGCCTGGAGGAACTGGAGAATGGGCAGCTGGGGACAGCACAGAACATCAGCCTGGAAGTCATTTCACTTAGCAGACAGAATGAAACACAATGACAAGTATCACATGATCTCATGCCTCTGTGTGGTTGTTGTAGAAACAAAGTATTGGGGAGAGTAGGAAGTCTGGGAAGAATAGCAGGAGAAAGGGTGAGGTGGTTGGTTACAATTAGGTGGGAGGAATTGGCATTCGATGGCATAGAAATGTATACTCAACTATAGTACAAATTAAATGAAAGAGAGGATTTTGAATTTTCCCACCACAAGGAAGTTATTAATATTTGAAGTGGCATCTATGTTAAATAGCTTAATTTGACTTCTATAAAATGCATACATGTATTGAAATATCATATTGTATGATGTAAATATATAAGATAGTATGTATCAATCAAAAATTTAAAATTTGGTAAGTAGGACTAATGCATATCTGTAACTCCAGCACTTAGAATTTGGAAGCAAGAATGAACACAATAAGCTCGAGTGCAGCCTGGGCTACGTATTAAGTTGAAGAATAGATTGAACTATATCATGATCAATGGCTGGGGATGTAGACCCTGTAGATCAGGTGCTGGAGATGTAGACCTTGTAGATCGAGGGCCAGAGATGTAGATCCTATAGATCAAATGGCTGGGGATGTAGATCCTGTATATCAGGGGCTGGGGTTGTAGACCTTGTAGATGAAGAGCTGGGGATGTAGACCCTGTAGATGAAGGGTTGGGGATGTAGACCCTGTAGATGAAAGGCTGGGGATGTAGAATCTGTAGATGAAAGGCTGGGGATGTAGAACCTGCAGATGAAGGGTTGGAGATGTAGACCCTGTAGATCAAGGGCTGGGGATGTAGAACCTATAGATGAAGGGTTGGAGATGTAGACCCTGTAGATCAAGGGCTGGGGATGTAGAACCTGTAGATGAAGGTTGGAGATGTAGACCCTGTAGATCAAGGGCTGGGGATGTAGAACCTGCAGATGAAGGGTTGGAGATGTAGACCCTGTAGATCAAGGGCTGGGGATGTAGATTTTGTAGATCAACAGCCTGGGATGTAGACCCGGAAGGCCAAAGCCGGGATATATCTCAGTGATGAGCACTTGCCTCGTACGTATAAGGTCCTGGTTTTTATATCCAGCACCACATTTGTTTAATTAATGAGATTATGAACCTCTGTAATTTAGTGACTAAGTGGTAATCAAGACAGTAAGATGTCTCTAAGACCTCCGTAGCCTCCCTTAAGAATTGTCTGGTATGGTTTCTTACAGTAGCTCCCATTCGGTTCAGAAAGTTGCCCTTGTGCTTGGAGATCTATCCAGACAGTTGCTTTCTTTTGACAGCCATACTGTGATGAGTTAAAAGTGGCCAATCAGAAGAACTGTGTTCCCTTACTCCATGTGTACTCATTCTACCCTAACAGATGTGGGGGTGGGAAAGGGTGCAGAGGGAGGCCCACATCTATGTACACAATATTTTAAAGCAATGAGTAAAAGTGGTGAGCCATTCAAGTATGACAGATTCTATTCTACATAGACAAGTATATCCACAGAATGATAAAAACCAATCCTATTTAGGTGAGTTATTAAATGTGCAATTGTAACTTGTAAGGTTTTTTTTCCCTTAAAATTTCCTTTCTTTCATTTTTTCCAGAATCTATCATTCTGATGTTTAGAGTCAAAATTTTTATGTTACTTGTACTTTGTAGAAAACTATGCTAAACTGGTGAGCCTTCTCTGGTAATTGTTTGTAGGCCACATTCAAATGTAGTAATACCATCAGCTTTGAGAGGCAAATAGCATAGAAATAATCAGAAATTTTAATTTTATTGTATAAATTGTTACCACATTTTAAGTCTACCTTTTCTTTTAGAGCAATATTTGAATTTGTTCAGTTGGGAACGGCAAAGTGGTTCAGTGGTAGGATATGTGGTTAGCTTACACAAGGCTCTGGGTTCCATCCCCATCACTGAAACAAACAAAGCAGAATTCATGCATTCAAGATATGTGGATTCTACAAGTCTTCACTCAGAACTTTTAGTACTAGGAAATTATAAAAGAACTCCCTAAATACCATCTCCTATTCAGTTTATTTAAACCATCTCTGTATTTTAAATTTTTCATCTCCTGTGTATGGACTGCATTTCCCGATCATGTAGAGGCCTGGGGGTAATATCAAGAATCTTCCTTGACCAATCTTCCACCTCATTCTATTTATTTATTTATTTATTTATTTATTTATTTATTTGAGACATGATCTCCCAGTAGACCCCAGTGGCCTGGAACTCACTAAGGAGACAAGGCTGGCTGACTTAGCCTTACAAGTTTGGGGATTAAAGGTCTGTGCTACCATGCCTGCTTTATTTTGAGGCAAGGTCTTTCAGTCAAACCCAGGGCACATTAGTATGGTTAATCTTGCTAGCTGGCTTGCTCTAAAGATCCAATGTCTCTGCCTTACACGCTTGGAATTACAGAGGAGCTACCATGTCCATCCCAGATTTATGTGGGTTCTGCATATCCAAATTCCAGTCCTCTTCTTTTGACCACTGAGCCATCTCCCCAGGCCACTAAACCACTTCTTTAAGTAACACTATAGTATTCATGGAATAGTCTCTGTAGAAAGTTATTTTGGGTTTATTTGTACTTGAATGGTCTCCTTCAGAACTGCAAAGGTTTTGTTTCTTTATTTTAATCTATCTAGTTTTTTCTGGAAGGTTGCATTGTTCTATAGTTGTCATGCACTTTTAACTTAGAGAAAAAAGCTTATATTTTACCTACAATTTAGAATGTCCTTCAGTTTGGACTGGCCTGTTTTGAAAAGTTACTGCTGATACCAACAACAGCTACAGGTCCCACCAGATGACTCTGGATAGTGCAAACTCAGAATTAACTTGATTTTCTTGTGAGGACCATGGTTTACTCTTGATTTGAGTCTTCCCTTTTGTCTTAACTGTTCTGGTGCATTTTGTGTCTTGTTTAAATTAAATCTGATTTCTTTATCAGCATTCAGTCAGCATCCTCCCTGTGACCAAGAGAAATCCTCAAGTCAAAAATGATGTCGTTTGATCAAGATGTTCCATTTTGGGGCAAGTCCAGAAAATGTCATATATAATTTTGAATCGTCCCAAAGACTGTCATTGCTATTGGCCCAGCTGGGGCCATGTCTCATAGTAACAAATCTAAAACATGTGCCCTGCATGGCACAAAGAATGCTTCTGGTTTTCAGCCAAATTTACGGTCTTCCATCTTTTCTTTACTAACCATGTCAGCACCATTATCATAGATTTGCCCTATACAATCCTTTCAATTGTTTAAATAAAGCTGACGTTTAAAATTTAATTTTGCAAAATTCAGTGAAATCCTTTGAAAACTTTTTAATGAAATGTAACTAGTAATAATGCTAGCATTGACTACGGGCCTAGTTAGCAGCATTTTTTAGATGTACAACTTTTAGAATCTTTTTAACACAGCAGAAATCTCCCTCTGCCACCATAGGCAATTGGCAGGAAGTGTGTGTTAATTCTCTTGCACTTCTGGAACCAGGGATTGGAACCCATGATCAGTCTAAGGAAGGAGCCCACAGAATGCCTGACCATTTCTCCACACAAGGGTTTCTTCTACACCAATTCTCTCCACTCCTGAGCAGTATGTATTCATAACTGTGACATCCCCAGGATCCAATACCTTCTTTGCTTTAGGGTGCACCACCCTATTTCTAGTACTTACTGTAAGAAACATGGAGTCCTCTATGCTCCCTGGCTCCAGTCCAATTGTTGGACTTATGCTGAGGCCAGTTGGATAGCTGAAGACTCCTGAATTTCTCTGTTGACTTGAAAATTTCTTCATCCCAATTAATAATTTTCTAGAAAGGGGTCCATACCATTTTCCTATGGATGTGCTTTTCTGTGTTGTTCTTGCTGTAGTTACAGGGAACCTGTCTAAGACAGTTCCAAAATACATGTACAGTTAGTAGAAAAGCAATTCTTATAATACTCTCCTTTAGACATTATTGTAGGAGTGTTCTACTGCTGACATTAGAATATATTGGAAAAATAGTATTGAAAACATTTTGGTAAAACAAATGCTAGGAAAACCATATTTAATGTATGGAGTGATGCACTGTAGGAGAATCTGGATCCTGCTGTTCTCAGACTGCATCTTTCATGATGGTTTGTAAATAACATCAGGGAAAATGCTTGTCATTGTCCGTGGCAGTTTTATGATGTGCACATGCGCAGATTCATATTTAAATTAGCTCAACTTTTTTTCTTTTACATGACCACATCAGACTTTCTAGTGATGAAGGACAGCAAGAGACTCCGGAGATGGATGGAAATGAAGGAGAAGGGCAAGGAGAAAGGGGAAAAGCTGGAAACCACAGCAGACCCTGGGGTGAGACTTTGCCGACTCAGATAAAACAAAGGTGTTTCCTGTGAGTTTCATTTATCTTGCTGCAGCACTTTCAGAAAGAAAATGTAAGAAAGCACACATTTCATTGAAGAAGCTGTGCATGTCAGACGGTTTTGTGGAAAGTTTTAATGAATGAAGACTTGTGTTTCTATCTTAAAAGATGTTTGAGCAACAGTAACAATATTTAAAACAGCAACAACAAAAAGCTTTGGGGAGAATGTTGCTTTTATTTATTTGTTTGTTTGTTTTTTATGTGTATGAGTGTACTGTCTGCATGTAGGTTGGTGTACCCATGGTGTGCAATGCCGCAGAGGTCAGAAGAGGACATCGTATTTCCCTGGAACTGGAGTTAAAGACGGTTCTTAGCCACATGTGGGTGCTGGGAATCAAACCCGGGTCCTCTGCAAGAGCAGTTGGAGCTCTTAACCACTGAGCCATCTCTCCAGCCCAAAGAATGTTGCTTTTTTATCATGCATGATGAGCATCCAGTTACCAAACAGCCTTTGACTGACAGGTGCACAAATTCTATCTCGTCTTCAAGAGAGGGAGAGGAAAACAGTGGCAAAAGCTGCAGCAAAGTAAACAAAAGTTATTTATTGCAGTCTGAAATAATTTATAAAGCTCCCTTTTGACATCAATCTTATACTTATAGTTTTTTCTAATACAAAAAAATATCTGCCTCCACATTGCTTGGTGAGTTGTAGATGTTGTAGGAGCTGCTTAAGCTGAAGTGGAAGATCATCAAAGATCAAGGACATACGGTTGAATGGTATGAAGAAGATTAAGCAAGGCTCTAGGGCTGAATTGATGGAAGAGACTTACCAGCAATAAAAAGGAGTTAATAATGAGGTTTGAAGTAGCAGCAGTGAAAACTCTGAGTGGAATGTTTAAAGGAAAAGTATAGAAATCAGTAGTTTTTAGTTCAAGGGATTTGTACAAACTAAATATGCTTGCACAACAAGTGTACAAATCAAGAATCAAAGCATTAGCCTTAGAAACATCCTTGTCCTGTTACCTTCTGGAGAGACTTTTCAAGAGTAAACAGCCTCCTGTATGATTTTTTTTTTCTATTTTTACAATACACATTCTTGAATGTATAGCTCTTCTTGCTAAACAATATTTAAGTTTCACCTACTTAGTTGTATATAAATGACATTCTTATATGTCCATTGATGTTTGGTTTTCAATTATATAACTATACTGCAAAGCCCATATTTTACCATTGATCAACTTCAGGGCCTTTCTCCAGTTTTTAAAATTATTTTTAAATAAAATTAAAAGCACTGGGGGCTGGAGAGATGGCCTAGCGGTTAAGAGTGCCGACCGCTCTTACAGAGGACCTGGGTTCGATCCCCAGCACCCACATGGCGGCCGAAAACCGTCTGAAACTCCAATTCCAGGAGAACTCCAGTTCCAGGGGAGTCCGACACCCTCTTCTGACCTCTGTGGCATTGCACGACACGGGTGCACACACCTGCATGCAGACAGTACATTCATACACATACTGAAATAAATAAAATTAAAAAAAATAAAAGCACTAAATCCTCTTCTATTCAATATATACATATTTCATACCTAGGTATTGTTTCCTAGTTATGAGAGATGCATGTGTTTTGCTTAATTAAGATTGACATATTTTTGAAATGTTTTAGATTAGATTTTATTCCCACAATTTGACAAACCATGTATTCATGAACATTATAAAAGAAAAATCACCTTAAAAGAGTGATTACAGACCTGTACTATGGCTCTTCCTGATCTGACATCTGATTCCCAGGGCATTGAGCTGAGCTTATATTTTTGGATATAGTCAACTGGATTAAAAAAAATACCATATATAGATAAAAATATCAGTGTAGAAGTAACACAGTCCCAGAAAAACAAATGATGAATGGTATCCCTCATCTGTGGCTGCTAGTGCCAATTACCTAGTTGTAAGTATTTCTTGTGTATGGCCCCTTGAGCTTTTGTCCAAAGCAGTTGGGAGTGAGGAATATTGGAAACAACAACAACAACAGAAAGGACTGCATCAAAGAACTGACTGAAACAGTGAACTTCTGCTCAAAACAGTCAACTTCCACATGGAGAATATTGAGAAAGACTGAGAAAGAGATGAAAAGCATGTTTGGCAGAATGCATGAGCTCTGGTGGGGTGGGGGGATAGGGGGGACATGGGTCTAGATTTGATAAAGAATAACGGCCCTTGCTGTCAAGGCCTGACGTTAACTATGGGAAAGACTGTATCCTGAGACCACCATTGAAAGTGTACGATGGCCCTCGGAATACCAGAGAGTGTTACCAAAGGCCACTAACCAATAAAGCAAATATGGGTCCTCTTTGAGTCAAGCAAGTTCCTCCGTCAGCACCAGCTACACCTCACCTGCCTGGAAATACTGTGCAGCAGAGCAGCCATATGCCTGTATATCCCAAACCTAATTGGCTATTGGTCTCTCCTTGGAGAAATAACCCACGTTGGATGCCACAGCTTACATCCTTTAATGGTTAGGAGATGTTATAAGCCACAGTAAGACCCTGTCATATTTAACAGGGGGAAAATTGTAATTCATGGATTAACATACCATCCAAACATCTGTGTCTAACAAAGTAACCTACCATAACTTATTAGTACTGTTTAAATACCTATATATCTCAATGCCTGTGCTTCATTAGTAGGATCGGAAGGTTATTCCTGGACAAACTGTCAGCCCATGAAAGGAAACAGCCAGAATTGACCAGAGTCCAAGACAACAGCTCCAGAGAAAGTAGACTGTTTTGCTTCTCATCCACCTGTGCCCCTTTTCTAAGCCTAGGGAACAATCTGTGGAAGAGGGGGCATGGTAGAATGTAAGGGCTGTGATTGGGGTGAATGGTGAAATTACAGCAATATAGTCTGGACACTCATTTGATCAACTTGATTGAACATACAAGCCCCCCCAGCTGGATGGTGGGACCCATGGGCTGTGTGGGTTTGGGCACAACTGCCTGCAAATTGGTTTTACAGGAAGGATGCTTGTACTCATAAATTATCACTTATTGCTAAAAAATAAAAAAAAAAACTGAGAGAAAGATGCAGGACAATTATGGCATAATGCATGATCTGGGATGGGGTGGGGTGGGGTGGGGGGAAGGGAAAGGGAAATATGCCTGAACTGAATTGGAAAATGATGTCCATTGGAAAATGGACAGGTTACGTGTCCATTCTCCTGGCAAAGGTCTACTGTTCAGATGAAATTGGAAGCAATCTGGTAGCTTTCTTTCATTTCTCTTCTGCATAAATCTGTTGTTGATCACAAACACAAAGCATCAATAAAAAATAAATTAAAAAAGACAAATAAAATAAAACAAAACTGGAAAAAATAGCGTATTTGAGTAGAAAAATATGGTATTGTTTATTAATTTGTTCCTGTTCCTTCCTTTTTTTAAATTTTATTTATTTTTGTATGTGTATGAGTGTACTGTCTGCATGTAGGTTTGTGCACCCGAGTCGTGCAATGCTGCGGAAGTCAGAAGAGGGTCTTGGATTCCCCTGCAACTGAAGTTCTCCTGGAATTGGAGTTACAGACTCCAATTCTTAGCTACCATGTGGGTGCTGGGGATCGAACCCGGGTCCTCTGCAAGAGCAGTCGGTGCTCTTAACCTCAAGGCTATCTCTCCAGCCCATCCTCTTTCTTCTTAACCAAACTATCAGCCACATGGAAGATGCCGGTGTTCTGATAGTTGCCAGGATGGCATGAGTGGCCAAACTGGGTATGTGCCAAGCCAGCTTTCTGATTGGGGATTATGCTATTTACAATTAATAATCCTGAGAAACAGCTTCAGAAAAAAGAAATAAACATTTGAACACTTGCAGTCAATAATGGTGTAGTGAGCTAGAATCCTGACTACAAGAGTTAATAGTTACAATAAACCCCATACTGACCTACAGGTATGTTTACATCTTACTAAGTTCCTGGTACCTTTTTGTTGGTAGTTAAGTGAGCTCTAGCTAGTGAATTGAGCTAATCTGGTAATTTGTTAGCTTAGCAGCCTCAAAGAAATAAAAAGGAGGAAGGAGGAAGGACTCGGCTGTGTTAAATAGTCTAAATCCAGACCAACTGAGTGTTCCATGGGGCAGTGGACAGGTTATGTGTCCATTCTCCTGGCAAAGGTCTACTGTTCAGATGAAGTTGGAAGCAATCTGGTAGCTTTCTTTCATTTCTCTTCTGCATAAATCTGTTGTTGATCACTGCAGCATTAAATACACTGGGTGCCTAAGAAGCACCCAGGTTGGACGCATTGCTTTACAGGTGTGTTTGTGTGGAGAAACAGCCTTGGAAGTGAGAGGTATTATGATATTTATTTTACAAATTATAGTGATAGCAAAATTCAACAAATTTGTCTAATATCAAACAGCCATTAAAAAGAAACACAAAATTGGAACTGAGGCCAAATCATGAAGCTCCAAACTCAGTGAAGATGCGTGAGGATCCAGAAAGATGCAGGAAAGTGCAGGAGAATCTAGGAAGATGCTCATTACCAGCACCCCACTAGAATGGTACACTTACTCCAATAGATGGACTAACATTGACATCATAATTACCCAAAAGCCGTAATTCACATAAGAGCCCATAATGGCAGTTGTCAATTAACCTGCAACAAGATAGGGAATTAATTTTCAAGGAGCATATCATGTCCATCGTTACAGAAACTTTCACTGAAATAGGTATTCATCCTTAGTGTGTGATCCTCATGCAAGTTAATACTGGCTTGTCATAGTCAAGTTCCATTTAGTTACTGGGCAAGTTCTGTTTGGGGCTTTGATTTCTTGTCTGAAAGTACAGGAAACCACTCTGAGCAATCCTGAACTGGAGAACATTGTTATCCAGGCCCAGTGGTGTGACAAAGGGGAATGAAGATGGGGAGACACAAAGATAACTCTGCCCAAGCTTCCAAACGAATGATTTGGTCCATCTGGGTTGAGCCACATCCGGTTTGCATTTCCTGAATATTTCTCAGATCTTTAGAAATAAAGGAATTAATATATAGACAGATCATTGTGATACTGTAGATAAACTTTGCTTGTTAATTTTAATATATGACTAATTGCAAATTATAATTTTATTTTCTCTCTCTCTCTCTCTCTCTCTCTCTCTCTCCCTCTCTCTTTTATTTGATTAAAATAGTGATGCAATCCAAGGATCACTTGGCAGGGGATGGGGGCCTTGTTAAGGAACAAGTGTCTGGGTTCAATCTCCACAGATTTTTCTCAGTAGGTCTGAGTGGAGGCCAGTAATGCACATGTCAAAGAAGCTGTGTGAGGAAAAAGATGAAGAGATCTTACTGCCAGAATTAGTGGACTGTCATCAAGTATAGAGGAGATAAGCTCTTTGTCCTTTTCTCTTTGTAAAATTTTCATTGATTATTTTAGACCTTGTATGGAACTGTCACTTATTCTCTCGTTTTAAGTCTTTTGGAAGCTCATAGACAGATGCAGAAGAAGTTTTCTGTAGGCTTCTCCTACAACTATTGACTTCTGTTTCTAATATACAAGGTTCTCTTGGTCTGTATGAACCTGTCCAATAGGTGTGGTTCAGGGGAGTCCAGAGACTACTGGTAGCAGCTAGCGACCTCTGTCTTAGTGGATTTATAGGCAGGGGGGGTGACCCAAGACTCAGAGGAGGAGAAAACATTCATAGGTCCTGCATCTTTGGTTCACTGCAATAAAATGCTCTGCTCATAAGGCCTGAGCTCACAGCTTATTCTTGCTGCTCTCTAACATTCATTTAGTATAGTAATTTCCTCTGAATTGAAACAATCCCTCCAGAAATATGGGGAGAGGCTCATGAGACCCAGGAAGTAAATGAACTTTATGTGCAGAAGCTAAAAATTATAAGGTTCACAAAGGTCCCTCACCAAGGCTATGGAAGCAGCTCACAACTGCTGGGATGGGAGCCTCTGACCAACTCAGCTGCTGAGAGATGATCAGACAGATGTGTTGAGCTGCATATGAGTTGTGCCGTTGCTTTGAGTCATCTCTGCTGGTGTTAGTAACCCCTCACCCATGCTCCTGTAAGTAACACTGATGAACTCACCGGTTCATCAAGTTGGACTTTGCTGTAATCTTTGTTTTGGTCTATTGTGGGGTGAGTAGACCTGTATATGTCTTATTGCCACAGGAAAAGTCTCATATAATTTATCTCTGGAAAAAAAAAACTGGTTGAAATTTAGTCCTCGTTGTGGGGTAACAAGTGGGAACTTTAAGAGACTCACAAGGGCTTTGTTCTCAACACTACATGAATCTTTTCCTGGATTAACCCAATTGTCAAGATTATCCCAAATGTCAATACGTACAAGCAAGTTTTGTATTTTTGTTTGTACCCCTCTTCCCGTATGATGCCCAGAGCCTTTTCAGGTCTCCCCTAAGAGTCCCTATCAACAAGAAGGTTCTTAGCAGATATAGTCCCCTTACTTTAGGCTTTCCATTCTTTAGAATCATGAGCTGAATAAATCTTAGTCCTTCACAAATTATTTAATCTGAAGTATTCAGTTATAGAAATAGAAAATGGCCTAAGTAACTTCTCCACACTTCCCGTGAGAGCCCAGGGCAGAGAGCACATAAGATGCATCTATCCTTGATACAGGTGGGGTTTTACAATGGGGTGCAGGGCTCCATGCCAAGTCATGATATATTGAGGAGTGACTGGTCACATCTCTGAATGTCACCCTGAAACCCAGGACCATATGATTGATATCCCTCATCTCTACAACATACTAAACAAATTCAAATTGGAATAAAGGGTGGCACTGGAGTGAGATACATACATGATTATTTAGCAACTATCAGGGTCTTAAAACTACTGGCAAAATCGGAGCCACTGTCTTTATAATGATCTATTCAAAGTGGAACCAGAAAAATAATTGAAAAAAATTTGAATAGACATAGGTGACGGCTTTGTCTAAAATGGGTAAGACAAGGAAGTCACATGGCTGCTTCTGACTGCCACCAAGTTCGTAGTTTGGGCACAGCGCAGCAGACACTGTCTGGATCTTAGCCATTGCCCATGGGTTTGCCTTCTGTGAGCCTCAGCCACAATGTGGAACTGCCAACACCCCTCACCTTTTCCTGAGAGCCTTCTTCATTGTTGGAGCCAAGTATGGTAAGGTGGGGTGCTGGAAAAGAAGACCACCTTGCAACATCCTCAACCAATGTCCAGGCTCTGGAGTTGAGATAACTAAGGCCTCCTCTTCCACCACTTTTTCTCTTCCTTCCATACACGATTCTTTGAGTCCTCTGCCTTCCACCTTTTGCTCCCCAGCTCTGGTACTAGGCATTCCGAGTTTAAATTCAAAAAGAGATTTTGCTGTCATTTCTACTAATTATACAGTTACTACAATTTTTTTTCCTAATAGTGGCCTAAGTGACATTTCTGGAACTTGTTGTTCCAGGAGTGAGCTGTTCATGGAAGCCTGTGCCTGAAGGGTTGACTGTTCCCAGCCTAGTCCACCACAGGTGTTGAGTATCAAGGAGGCTGATGCAAGAACATTTAAGACAGAGGAAGGTTAGTGGGGTGCTTAATCTTCATTGCCAACTTAATGGGACTTAGAATATCCATGGAAATATAGCTCTGGGAGTGTCTATGAGGGGCAGGGAAGATGCACCCCAAATATCTGAATATGGGTGACATTCGGCTTCTCTGCCCTTTTTGACTGTGGACACAGGCGTCTCATGCTTCTGCTACCACGACTTCTTCATGGAAGACTGTACACTGAAACTGTGGACCAGAATAAACCCTTCCTTCCTGAAGTTGCTTTTGTTAGGTGTCTTGTCACAGCAATAGACAAACAACCATTGCCATAGTGCACCATGGCGATGAGTATGTGGGCACCTAATTTAGTGAGGGGGGAAGCAATTAACATCTGCCTGATAGGCATGGTATGGTACAAAAAAACGTTAAGGAGGTTGAGTGGAAAAGTGATCAGAAATTTTCAGTTTCCAATTTCTCAGTAAATTTTATCTTAAATTAAATTTCTCTTATTTCCGATATCCTTCTATAAGGATGTGAGTTACTTATCAAAGATCAGAACTCTGAAAATATCTTCAAATGAGGTTTTGTAATGTCATTATTTGCTTTGGACTTTTCTATTACTCAATGCTGGAAAATAATCGGAGAGTCATTGTTGTTGAGACACAGGACTTTTGTTCAGATCTGCAAAATCTTAGTATTTATGGCACTATTCAGGTTCTATCAAAGGCCGAGGATTGGGACACTTAAAATGTTTTTTCCAGGTAGAGCCCTGGCATAGATGGGCAAAACTGGCATGAGGCCAACAGTCTCAAACCATGCATCAAACTTCTGAGGTTAGTCAAAATTAAAAACACTTGGAGAAGTTAATTCCCCTTAATTTTGAAACCCATGTGTATCTCGGGGGAAATTTAACCCGTGTGTTTCTAATTCATTTACACTCAACTCATTGAAATGTTATTTTGAAAGAACTGTTTCATTTCTTTATCCAGAAAATACTATGAATCCTTGCAATAAGATTCCTGACAGCTTTTGTAAAATGTCTTTGGGTTAAGAAACTGTGTTTGGCCCCTAACAGTTTGGAGAAAGCAGTATAGTTCTAAACCAGGGCCCCCGGCTCTGACTGCTGTGTGCATTTTGCTGGGTCATTCATTAGTGATGGATGATGGTCTGCCACTTATCCCATGATTTTACCCTTTTCCTCATCACTTTATTTTTTATTTTATTTTTTTGGTCTTTTCGAGACAGGGTCTCCCTGTAGCCCCAGCTGTCCTGGAACTCACTCTGTAGACCAGGCTGGCCTTGAACTCACAAAGATCCGCCTGCCTCTGCCTCCCAAGTGCTAGGATTAAAGGCGTGCGCCACCACGCCTGGCTTCCTCATCACTTTAACAAGAGGATCTTGACTGTTACACTCAGCAGAGAATGAGCTGGCCCCTAGGTTTAGTTCTCTTTAGGTGATGGATATCCATCTATTTACATATATGTATATCCTGAAATATGGGTAAATATGTAAATCCCAAATATTTAAGTGAAGCCACCGATACCAAGGGAAGGGTTGCTCGACCAATGGGAAAGCTGATGGAGTCTACAAGGAGAGCCTGGAGCTGCAAAATCTTATTAAGAAAGAGAAACCCTGGGAAAGAAGTAGAAAAGAGGCATTTTTACATAATCAAATTAATTTGTAAAGAAACACAGTGGATGGGATTAGTTATAATTTTACATACACTTTCTGGGATGCAAAATAAAGAAATTTTATTAGATAAACACTAGATTGAAACATGGAGAAAAATGGCTTATTTTTTACTGTTTGTGTTTCTAAAACATGCCAATTATTATAAGACTCAATGTTGAAATGTGTTCGCAGCTCTGAGGTCAGTGTGGTGAGAGACGTTCCTTCAGTTTTGAAAGTAAAGGAATAAAGCCTTGCTGCAGTGTTTGATTTATAACCAACAGGGGGAAAGGAATTTGCTGAGCTTCTCTTTTGGGGCTGCTTCCACAAGGGGACAAGGAATGGAGACTGCCAAACAATAGCAGCCAGGCTAATTATGAGCAATTGCCAAAGGCAGGCCAGCCACTGGGCAGACACCTCCTGCTGTGATTTCAGATGGGAGTGGAGGCTGGTCCTGGAGACACATGCCTGTAATCCCAGCACTGTGGAGGCTGAAACAGGAGGATCCATAGATCAAGACCTGCCTAGGCTATGGTGAGACCCTGTTGTAAAGAAACAAGTGCTGGAGATGCATCTCAGTGTTAGAGTGATTGCCTAGCAAGATCCTAGAATTCACCACCAACACGTAAACAAGCAAATAAATGAATGGTGCTGGGACAAAGACCCTTGGTAGGTGATCCTTTTTTTTTTTTAACTTTTTTTTTTTAATGTGTATGAGAGTACCGTCTGCATGTAGGTTGGTGCACCCGTGTCATGCAATGCTGCAAGGGTCAGGAGAGGGCATCAGATTCCCCTGAAACTGGAGTTAAAGATGGTTCTTAGCTGCCATGTGGATGCTGGGAATTGAATCCGGGTCCTCTGCAAGAGCAGTCGGTGCTCTTAACCGCTGAGCCATCTCTCCAGCCCAGGCAGGTGATCCTTAAAATGGGTTCCAGAGCCCAACAGCAGGAAGGTAGCAAGTCTTACCTGTAGCAGGAGATGGCAAGTCTTAACAGAGCTGTGTCATGGAGACCACAGAGCTGTCTGTTACTCCAGGTTAACAGTCAAGTCCTGTCACAGGACACATAATGCCAACTGAGATCTGGAAAATGACTACCTTCTGTGAACACACTTCCTTTCTTCCTCATAAATGAAACTTAACTTCTCATAAATGCCAACTTATGCTTCCCCACTTGGTGTTGGTGGTAAGCTCTGAGGAGCAGCTCTTCCAAAGAAGTTAGGAAAGCATTGCATTGACATATGTTAGGCCAGGCAACTCCCACGTCCATGTGGATGGCCACATCAGTTGTAAAGATCTTAGATTTTAGATTCCAGGACAAGCCTAAGTATGTTGAAGGAAGCCAGCGAGGGGCAGAGAACCAGACCTTAAAAACCAATTACATACTGGCTTACTTGGAGAATGATCTGTCCACATAAGGACCTGAGAACATAGACTTTACAACCCAAGCCTTTCTCCATCCACCTCTAAGTTCTTCTTAGTAGAGTAGACCATAGGGAGAGTCACTAAAGCATCCTATGACAATAAGATATGGCAGGAAGATTTAATGTCCTCAGACTCATTGATGGAGATGGGAATTAGTCATTAGCATAATAACTCAATTAGTGATTCTGAAAATCAGGAAAGATCTATAGCAATGACAACATACCTAAATATGAAGACAATCCAATCTTAAAATCTTAAAGTGAGTTTATTCACAGAAACCTCTTTCCTTTGGTCCTTCTTTCTTTAAAGTACAGCATGGTTTTGAATCTCAACCACCTGTCTTTCTGCGTGACCTTGATTGTCTTGCATAGTCAATAATTATAATTGGAAATGGTTAGACCAATACAAACCTTCAGAAATGTGGAAATAGGAAAGTTCAACATGGGAATATCTATGAAGAGTAATGTGGTGCCTGGAGCCCAGCAGGTACTCAGCAAATCTCACCTTCATGAGTACACAATTTCAGGACTGGGTCGTTGAGCTAGTATCATGTTTCCATGTTATTATTATGGTTTTGAGAGGTAATTCTGTGTTAATGATTTGCTACTCAATTCAGTTTCCAAAATACCTTAATTCCAAATTCAAGCCTAATCACAAACATATGGCCCACTTCTTATTTAACATTATAAAGGAATAAGTGCATGATCATAGGTTTATATTTTTGGAACATGCTCTGGTGGCCATTACAATCAGAATAATTTCAGAATCTTTGTGCGTGTACATCTGCTTCTGAAGAATTGATTGAAGTAATAGATCTTTGTTTTATTTAGATGTGATTACCTTATTAAAATTGGGAATGTGATTTTTATCCTCTTCATGATCAGCTCCACAAGTGCGCCTCATAAATGTGGATTTGATCCTCTGTCGGGTTCTGCTGCCATGTGGCTTCCCCAAGGACACAGTGCTCACTGAAACCCAGGGATACTATTTGTAGATGCTTCATGTAGGAGAGCAGGCTCTACTTTGCAGGTACCCAGGCTAAAACTTGCTCCTGAGATGGATGTTCCAATGTGATGAGTTTAAATCACTGAGCAATTATCAATCGTTCAGGCAGGGAAGGCCAACAGCCCCCTGGGAGCTTTTATTCTGATTGTAGAATGCTGCTCTGCATGGGGGTGGGGACCTTTGCCTCCTCCCCCTTGAGCCTTCCTCTCCTTAGATGATTGGCTGTCTTTGAGATTCTCTTGCCTCAGAAGTGCCAGGGTAGGAGCTCCTGATTTCTGCTTATGGATGCATGGCACCCAAACAAAATCTTCCCTCAGAGCCTCTCTTTAACTCTAAATCCATGCCTTGACTTCTCATCTCTTTATAGATATTATCACCTGCTTGTTTATGGTTGTGACACAGTAGATGATGGGCAGGACCCCTATCAGCACACAAGAATGGTTCATTTTTCCAAATACATATTTCTAGGTCCTACCTCAGGGATTCTAATCAGATGGATCTGAGAGTGGACCAGGGTATGGGGCCACATGCTGCCAGCTAAGGAGCTGGGACAGAGGTGGATGTCCCACAGAGCCTGAAGTCTTTACTATTTGGCTCTTGGCAGAAATATTTGCTGACCTCTGCTCCGTATCCGAAAAGCTGACTCCCATGCCTGCCAACACCCTCTTGTGATCTCCTGATCAGTTCAACACCTGTTTCCTCCTTCTTCCAGGGCTGTTTTCTTAACCATTTTCCAGCTTTGACAGGTAAGCATAGAGCCTGCTGCGTTTCCCTAAATGATGATTGATATTCTGCCCAGCCTTTAATTTTAGCTTCTTGATAAATCTGTTGTGAAGGAAACAGTGTGTATAATCTGTGTGTCAACCATACAGCCAATATCCATGATATTCTCTTGCCCAAAGAGCATAATTGTGTGTGTGTGCAAGCACACGCGTGTGTGTGTGTATTAGTCAGGGTTCTCTAAAGAAACAGAAGCAACAGGATGAATATATAACTATATACAATTTATTGATTTGCTCACGTGACGGAGCTCAACAGTAGTGCCGAACTGGAGAGGCCGGGAATCCAGGGAACTGCTCAGTCCGCAAGGCTGGATGTCTCAGTAGTCCCAGTCTAGTGCTGAAGGCCCGAATGGATTCCAGGAGATCTGCCAGTCTCAGTACACGCTGGGATCCAAAAGGTTGATCACAGCAGTAAGACAAACTCACCAGATGAGAGAAGCAAGCCACAGGAGGAAAAAGGGGACCAGCTCTCGCTGCCATGGCCTTAAATACTGCCTGCCGGCAGAAGGTGACACCCACATTTGGGGTGGGCCATCCGGGTTGAGGTGGTCCAATCAGAAGACCCTTTTCTCTTATTTCTTCCTTAATCCAGTCAAGTTGACACCCAGGATTAACCATCACAGTGTGTGTGTGTGTGTGTGTGTGTGTGTATGTGTGTGTATGTGTGTGCATGTGCTTGAGCACATGGACTCACCTATGCAGATGCACGTGGAAGCCAGATTGATATTGAGATGTCTTTGTCTCCTCCATGTCAGGTTTTGAGATTAGGTCTCTTCAGTGAACCAGAAGCTCCCCATCTTGTCTAAATCAGCTGACGGAAAACCCTGGGATCTACTGGCCTCAGCACCTTCAACAGGAGGGTTATAGTTGAGCCTGGCTTTCATGTGCCTTGTAGGGATCTGAACTTGTGCTCTTGTGTCTATGTAGGCAGCAATTTACCCATTGAGCCATCTCTCCAGCCCAGGGCCATACTTTGTTTTTGCATGTGCCTATGACTATGTGTTGGGCTATCTTCTCTAAGCTGATTCATCCTTTAATTTTTATCTCATAAGTTTAATTTTTCCATTTGATTATGAACTAGTCAAGTGGAGCTTACTGGGAGCTGTGTGTTCTAAGCACAGTTTACTTCTGAATGATACAACAGGTCTCTGAAGTCACAGGCTGAAGACTACTCTAGAGATGACCACTCAGGTTCAGAGGGGTGAGGCGATTTTCTCAAATGTACAAAGCTAATGAGTGGCAGAGCCAGAATTTAAAGTCAGTTCAACCTTGCTCCCAGTTGCCTATGAAAGGACTTCGTTTCCAGTGATTCACCAGGGGGGAATAAAGAATGACTTAACTATGTTAATGGAAATATTTCTGAAACATTTATATACTACTCTGCCATCTCAATTAGGTCATTTGAACATAAGTTAACCTCTTTAGGACTGTTAATACAAGTTTTATGATAGTGTAGAAGAATTCAGCTCTACAATATGACATTAAATCATTCCCCACTGTGTTTGGCATCCTGGGTCTACTCAATTCTAGCAGAATCAAATGGAATGAATCTTAACCTTTTGGCTGTGATTTCCTTCTCTACCCTCACACAGCAGCCAGGTGGACAAGCTTGTGTGCAAAGCTGAAATGAAGCTGCCTGTGGTTAAGAGGACTGGGGATGGGTTTCTGAAGATTGATGCTGCGGAAGCGGTTCAAGCGAAGAACAGTTATCTGGAAAGTTCAAGTCCTTAGGTTCAATCCCCAGTGTCATATGCATGTGTACACACACACACACACACACACACACACACACACACATGGACACATGTAAGATTTGAGGGCTGCATCCGCAGGTTTTAATCATGGTCCTACTACTATCTGTGTAAACTTAAGCATGTAGCCTAGCCTCTCTGGGTTTCAGATACCTCATGTGAACAGCAGACTTTGTTAAACACTCACATAGAGCAGATGAAATGCTGTGAGTGACTTGTGCACAGGGGCAAATCCACTAAGTGTTATTTACTAGTCATATCATAGAGGAGACTTTGAACATTGTTTACTAGAGAAATGCTCCTCAGGTAATTCCATTGTACAGCTAGCTGGGCTTGGAAAGGGGCACCCATTCTCTATTCTACATTGTCTAATACACATTGAATTTATCTTATTGATATTTTAATCCTCCATAGGAACACAAAGCCATTTCTGGGGTCTCCTTTCTACCATGCTCTCTCAGACCCCTAGATTTCAGCACTATATCTAGACCCTTCCTGCTCAGGAGGCCTGGGTCAGCACCAATACTCCATCCTGGAGACAAGCCTGTGCCGGGATGACAACGTTTAACAAAATCTCTCTGACTCATCCTTCATACAATGCTGAGGGAGTCTCAGTTGTCTGAAGTTCCCTCTGGTTTCTACATGGGTCCTGGGTGGTGTCCAGCGTGCCCTCTGACAGTTGTCCTCTCTTGACTGATTTTTCAGAAGGTCAAAAAAATCTATTTATTTATTTATTTTCATTTTATGTGTATGAGTGTATTGCCGGCATGTATGTAAGTGCACCTATGTCATGCAGTGCCTGTGAATGTCAGAAGAGGATTTTGGATGCCTAGAACTGGAATTATGGACAGCTGTTAGCTGCCATGTGGGTGCTGAGATGGAACCCAATTCATCTGCAAGAGCAGTCAGTGCTCTTAACCATTGAGCCATCTCCCTAGCTCCTACAAATACCTTTTTTGGTGGAAATCTTGTCACACTTTCTTACACGTGCTGGCTCAGTAAATGTTTGAGGAATGAATGAATGAATGAATGAATGAATGAGTAAGTGAATGAATGAATGGGATGATTGAATGAACGCCACATGACCATAGCCATAATTGTGCTGGGTTCACCCTTAAGCTTCTCTGTTGTTTTCTGCAGTGTTGGAGATGTGCTGCTCCTTTCTGATAACACAGAATAGTGTGTGTGTGTGTGTGTGTGTGTGTGTGTGTGTGTGTAGGAGAGAGAGGGAGAGGAGAGAGAGAGAGAGAGAGAGAGAGAGAGAGAGAGAGAGAGAGAGAGAGAGAAATCAGGCTTGCCTATTGCCTGTCACCCTGTAGAAGTCCCCACATGCAGAAAACTATCTAGTCACTTGGCCCATCTCCCCATCCCTTGAGTCTTATACCTTCTGATCTTTCTGGCATGTGCTGAAATGTCAAGTATTGTCTGCGTGTCATTGGCTGGAGGCCTAAGGTATGTTCAGGATAAAAAATACTGTAGTGCTTTGGGTTGG
Source organism: Rhizomys pruinosus (assembly GCA_009823505.1). NCBI lineage: Eukaryota > Metazoa > Chordata > Mammalia > Rodentia > Spalacidae > Rhizomys > Rhizomys pruinosus. The sequence goes on from VZQC01009113.1 coordinate 4,615,564, forward strand.
GGCTTTTTCTTTTCTGGGTTGAGGGGCCTGGCAGAAGGGTGATGCTGCAGAAGAGTGACCCATCATCACCATCTCCCTGGAGAGTACAATGTTTCAATCTTCCCCCTCTCCCATGCAAGGTGGACACCTCCTCTTTTAGAAAGACACACACTCCAGATATCTTCCTTGGCATTGCACACTGGGCACGGGGTGGGTGCTATCCATTAACCTAATGCTCACAGTGAGCATTAGGTTAATGGATAGCAAGTTAAAGAATCATTGGTATAACTGATGAATTATGTAAGTGAATGTTAAGAAACATTGTCTTAGGTGAGAAGCATTTCTTTTTTTTTAATTAATTAATTTTTTTAAGGATTCTACAATACAATGACACAGTTGTTTTGCAGATAGCATTGATGTCACTTATTATGTCATACATAGGTATTGGTGCATTTTGCAGTACTATGTCCAAATTTTGAACAACCCAAGGTATCCCATAGTCCAGTTGGAGAAGCTTGTATGCACAGCATGTTGATCAATCAGGAGTCCAGACTATATTCCGTAGTCTCATGATTCACCCCTATCTCCCACAGCCCTTACAATCTACAACAGCCACCTCTTCCGCAGTTTGTTCCCTGGGCTTTGGGAAAGGGGCACAAGTGGGTGAGAAGAAAACGTCTAATTTCTTTGGAGTTGTCATTTTTGGACTCCAGTCTGTTCAGGTTGTTTCCTTCATGGATTGACAGCTTTCCCAGTGATACCTTTTTTGGTCAAATTAACAAAGCACAAGCTATTGGATGTACAGGCATTTAAGCAGTACCACTTATTATGTCAAGCTAAACTGTGAGCATAGACACAGATGCTTGGATGGCATGCTAATCCACAAACTGTGGTTTCTCTATAAAGGGTGACAAGTTCTTACTGTGGCTCACAACATCGCCCAACCACCCAGGGACACAAGCTTGTGGCATCAGCTGTGAGTTATTCCTCCAAGGAGAGAGCTAATAGCCAAATAGATTTGGGATATATATAGACACTTGGCTGCCACTATTGCACAGTATCTCCAGGCTGTTGAGGTGTAGCTGATATTGACGGAGGAGTCTTGCTTGTTTCAGGGAGACCAATATTTTGCTGTATTGCTTTAGTGGCCTTTGGTAATGCTCTCTAGCCTTTTCAGAGGCCAGTTGTATGCTAGCAAGTGACATCTCATAACATTTTTCATGCTCACACCAGGTCTTTGACAACAGGGACTTACTGCCTTTCTCCTTGCATATATCCCACTTATAGGCAAACGGCCTTTATAATTTGGGGGGAGTGGGTTTGAATCCCCTAGCCAACATCTCCTAGGCAGAATAATTCATTGCTGATGTCAGAGCTTTCCTGTAAGAGAAGCATTTCTAATGTAGGTCTCTGCCAACTATTCAGAAATGAGAGACAACTTGCTTTATACATATTCATGGACCCTCACAGACTCACTCACCACATGGGAAAGTCTGTGGAATCAACACAGTTCTTGAGGAGCCTGGAAGTCTCTGTGTACACATTGGAATGATGCAGTTCACCAGCCTCTGGCTTCCTGTTGATGCTGAGTGGTAGAAAGGTAGTAAGTAAGCTAAGAATCTAATCTGTAGCTATTTGATTTTACTTGCTTTCACATTTAAGAACTGATATTGAATTCAGTCAATGAAGAACTCCAAGGATATTTTGAATGAGTCAGGTATGGGATCTTTACAATATCAATTTTACAACATCTACATATAGTTAATGATTTCTGATAAAACATCATCCTGATTGAGAAATGCTGCAACTGTGAGAGTCAGAAGATTCCTGAGGCTTGGTATGAACAAAAGTCTGTATGAGCATGATGTGCATCAGAGATCATTTTGAAAGCTGATTACATGTGGGAAAAAATAATGGTTTGGGCTGGAGAGGTGGCTCAGCAATTAAGAGCGCTGAATGCTCTTGCAGAGGACCCAGGTTCAATTCCCCGCACCCACATGGTGGCTAAAAACCATCTTTAAGCCAGGCATGGTGGCACATGCCTTTAATTCTAGTACTCAGGAGGCAGAGGCAGGCAGATCTCTGTCAGTTCAAGGCCTGCCTGGTCTTCAGAGTGAGTTCCAGGCCAGCTGGGGCTATAGGGAGACCCTGTCTCAAAAAACAAAACAAATAGATTGGGTAGACTGGGCTATATATAATTTATTATGAATTAATTTTCCCTGTTTCCTTTTGCCTTCCCAATGATGCCACTAGAGTGCTCAGCAGCCCCTGTGTTCTATCTCTGTTGGACAATGGGGATATTCTAGGAGAACTTGAGTGACCCTGTCCCCACCCCAGGCACTTTCAACTCCTTAGCACTCTGTTCACAAGGTGGTATTAGACATGATCTGAAGAAAGTCTTGGCCATCACTGGCTCTGGTGCTTGTGAGAGCTCCACGGTGAGGGCCTCCATCCCTCCCTAGACACCCCTAGAGCTTCCTTCTCCTACTCCACACTCTATCACCAGACTGTAGGGCTCTTATGAAAGTTCTTAAGTCTATAGTGCTACTAGTTTTATTCTGCATTTTTCTGGCTGCAGATGTGTGTAGGTATGCGTGAGAGAAACTTGTGCAGGTGCAGGTTGGAGGGGTGGCAGACACACATAGAGACAAAGACAGAAAGATGAGAGAGATACAGGAGAGATAGAGAAACAGAGAAAGAGTATTTGAACTATTCAAAGAGTATGCTAGGGTTAGTATATATGTTTGCCCCCTAAATTCTTTAATGTGTTAGTCTATCTGTTTGCCCCTTAAATTCTTTGGTGAGCTTCTCCTAAAAAATGAAATATTCAGTCCTTTATAGAACCATAACACAATTGCCAAAATCATCAAATGCAACATGGATACAATATCATTATTATATTGAGTCCACAGACCTATTTAAATTTTCTCTGCTTCCTCAGTGATGCCCATTATTGGTACACTCTGCCACTTTGATCTTCAACCATTTTTTACTGACTTGCCTTTGGTGTTTCTGAGGAGTGCAGGCCCCTTCGCTTCAGGAAGACTCAGCTCTTTTTACTCTAGTCACATGATCATCTTCCTAAGTAGCCAGAGGGCCTGATCAGCATGGTAGAGGGAGATGTCTGATTATCGTTGCATTCCTCTCATCCCTCTCCTCTTATGGCCAGGTAGTTTGCACAGGCATCCCAGAGCAGTCTGTGGACTTTAGAATGAGTCAGAGGGAATCCAGAATTGAGTGCAACATCCACAGCTAAGGCTCACAGAACATAGAATAACAGGAGGCATAGAGAATACTAATACATCTCTCAACTCTCACCAGTGAAGCTCATGCAACAATGGCAATTAAGACACAAAGCCACAACCGGCCAAAATGTAGAGCATCAGAGACTGCAGGTTCTGTGTCTTGAGTAGGACTCCTATATTAAACCTTACCCACCTTGGGCTCAGGAACCATTGTGGAAGAGGGACTGGAAAGATTGTAAGAGCCAGGGGTGGTAGATGACCAAAAGGAAACAGTTTTCCAGGTTTCTGGGAACTTGCTCATATGAACTTACTCCAATGGTGACAGCATGCACAAGACCCATGCAAACGCAAACCAGATTAAAACCCAACATAGATCTCAGGAAACAGATAAGAAGTCCCAATCTTAGCCTAGGAACTATTGGCAGCTGATCACTGCTGGGTGAGGGACAGTTGTTTTCTTTAAGGGATTGACATTAGATAGGCTGACCAGGCTGTAGTGGATGAACTCACATGGAGGGACACCTGGGGACACAATTTGACTCAATAAGCTTTAATATAGATGACAGAATGCATGAGATGGGTGGGCAGGCTATGGGGGACACAGACAGGGAAGGGAGTATAGCCTGGAGAAACACTGGCCAACTAAATCACACTGAAATTTATGAAAAGCTCCACTCTCAAAGATCGCATTCAGAAGTGCATGAAGTATTCACAGAGCCCAATCATGCTGTAGGACAGAAAGCAAATCTCAGCAAATTCAAACACATTTAATTGTACAAGGTTATGTTGTGACTACAATGGAATTAAACTAGAAATAAATAATATAACCGTAGGAGGAAGCTGGCCACCCCATAAATATTAAGCAACACAGTACAAACAATGGGTTAAAGACAAAGTTTTGGGAGAAATGTAAAAATACACTTTGAACTAAACAACAATGAAAATAAAACACATCAAAATTTGCAGGACCAGGCAAATTGGCTTAAAATTCATTTTATTATTTATTTTGTTGTATATGAGTGTATTACCTGTATGCATGTAAGTGCATGCATGTTGTTCAATGTCTGAAGAGGATAGAAGAGGGTGTAAGGACCTCTGGTAACCAGTGTTTGTTAGCTGCCACGATGATGTTGGTAACTGTACCCCAGTCCTCTGCAAGAGGAGTCATGGCTCTTTACTGCTGGGCCATCTCTCCAGTCCTGCAAATCAGTTTTTAAATAGAAAAAAAATATGCTAAAATCAATAAGCAGGAGGAAGAATTTAAAATCAGAATTCAATGAAATTGAAAAGAAAAATCAATAGAAAAGGCTAATGAAAACCTAAGTGAATTCCTTAAAAAATTCTAAAAGGGGGTTGCAGAGGCGGCTCAGTGGTTAAAAGCACAGGCTGCTCTTGCAAAGGACCAAATTTCAGTTCCCATCCCCCACATGGTAACTAACAAACATTCCTAACTCCAGGTCCAGATCTGACACCTTTTTCTAGCCTCTATGAGCATTTCACACATGTGGTATTCTTAAATACATATAGGCAAAACACTCATACACATAAATAATTAAAAAATTAATAAGTATATGAACTTGTAGCATAACTGACAAAACCAGACACAGACTGTCACCATGGAGAAGAATGGAGGGGAAGTTCTATTTTCTTCCTGCGGGGTGCCCACGCATACAGCATCCTGTCCTCAACACTCTCCCCAGCCACCTTCCTCCTTCCCAGGTTACCGGGCAAAGAGCAGACTCTCCAATCTTGGTTTCAGGAAGCGTGCATACACTTATAGGGAACCATGGATACATAAAACCACCTACATACCAGCATCTCTTACACCCAGCCGTCCGCCAATGTGGTGCTGGTGGTTTTCCCACTATTCTGTGTGTCTGTTCTGTGTGTGCATTCTTGAGAGCACTGCGAATCTTGTTGTGGGCTTGGCTTTGACCTTAGCCCCTCCCACCAAGTAAACTAGACTTCATCTTTGTAGTTTCCAGCTTGTCCCATGATAAGACCACTTCAAAAGAAGGTGTATTTTATGCCACACTCCACACCCTTTCTTTGGCCCTTACAATCTGGATGCTCCAACCTCTTCTTGGAGAGTCCCTGGGCCTTGAGGGGGTGTGGTGTGAGAGAGAAACAGGACAATCTATTTTTTTTTTCTGATGTGAGACATGAAACTCTGATTTGTCTAAGTTCTGTTTCCAATTTTTGGCTAATTTTAGGGATCTCCTTTTATTGTTACTAATAAAACATGAATAGCAAGAAGCACAAACATTTAAACAAACATTAACCACTATAATAAGTCATTCTATGGGCACGAACATAAATGTTTGGATGGTATCTTAGTCTAGGCATCACAGCTCTTTAACAAAAGGATGGCAAATAGTCATAAAGACAGCCTGGTCCTGGCACAAAACAGACCCGTTGACCAATGGAACAAAATTGAAGATCCAAACTTGAACTCATACAATTTCAGCCACCTCATATTTGACAAAGGGGCAAAAAAACCTCAGTGTAGGAAGGATAGCATCTTCAGCAAATGGTGCTGGCAAAACTGGATCACCATTTGTAGAAGAACAAAATTAAACCCCTACCTCTCACCCTGTACAAAAATCAACTCCAAGTGGATCAGAAACCTCAACGTGAAACCCAAAACCCTGAAGGTGATAGAAGAAAAAGTTGGTAACAACCTAGAAGTCATAGGTGTAGGAAAAGACTTTCTAAATCAGACAGCAGCTGCACAGGAAATAAGGTCAATAGTCAACAAATGGGACCTCATCAAATTCAAAAGCTTCTGTACAGCAAAAGAAACAATGAAGGAAGTGAAAAGAAAACACACAGAGTGGGAGGAAATCTTCACCAGTGACTCATCTGACAGAGCATTAATATCGAGAATATATAGACTACTCAAAAAACAAAGAAGTAAGAAAACAAATGACCTACTCAAAAGATGGAGTAAAGAGCTGAACAGAGACTTCACTAGTGAGGAAGTAAAGATGGTTGAGAAATATCTTAAAAAGTGTTCAACATCATTAATAATTAAGGAAATGCAAATTTAAAACACTCTCAGATATCATCTCACTCTGTTAAGACTGGTTAAGATCAAGAACACAAAAGACACCAAATGCTGGAAAGGTTGTGGGGAAAGGGGAACACTCATCCACTGCTGGTGGGAATGTAAACTTGTACAACCATTATGGAAAGCAGTGTGAAGAACCCTTAAAAGACTCAAAATGAGCCTACCACCTGACCCAGCCATACCACTCCTGGGTATATACCCACAAGACTCATCCTACCACAAAGATTCATACACATCCATGTTTATTGCAGCTTTCTTCACAATAGCAAAGTGCTGGAACCAACCCAAATGCCCCTCAACAGACAGTGGGTGACAAAAATGTGGTACATCTACACAATGGAGTACTATTCAGCAGTAAAGAAAGATGGCATCATGAACTTTGCAGGTAAATGGATGGAACTCGAAGCCATTATGCTAAGTGAAGTAACACAGCCCCAGAAAAACAAAGTGGTGAATGGTTTCCCTCATTTGTGGATGCTAACACAAAATCCCCATATGAAAGACAAGCTGAACAATATTATTGTTATATTTCTGTTTATCTGACAACTATGTTGTTATAATGTAAATCTCTTTTTTTAATATTTTTTAACTTTAAAAAAATTTTTATTTCTTTTTTATGTGTATGAATGTACTGTCTGCATGTAGGTTTGTGCACCTGTGTCATGCAATGCTGTGGAGGTCAGAAGAGGGTGTCAGAATCCCCTGGAACTGGAGTCAAAGACGTTTCTCAGCAGCCACGTGGGTGCTGGGGATCGAACCCAGGTCCTCTGTAAGAGCAGTTGGTGCTCTTAACTGCTAGGCCATCTCTCCAGGCCCTATAATGTAAATCTCTTAACGGGATCTAGAATCGATCCTCCACTTACTTTCAGATTCTATCATTACCGTATATGAGTGGAAACTATGTATTCATATTTTAGAGTAATATAAAACTAAAGGAGGAAAATGTGAATTGCTAAACATAAAAAAGACTGAGAGAAAGATGCAGGACAGTTATGGAAGAGTGCATGATCTGGGGTGGGGTGGGGGGAAGGGAAAGGGGAATATGTCTAAACTGAACTGAGAAATGATGTCTGAAATACATAAAACATCAATAAAAGCATTAAAAAGAAAAAAAAAGGATGGCAATAGCTTTTTATTGGAGTCTTTAAAGTCCCCTGCTACTAGGGGTCAACCTGGTTTACAATATCAGTAGTGTGCCCTCCACCCCTGCCCCAAGGGAGCAGACCATATAACCAATTATAATTTTCCTGGGTGCACATATACCAGGCTGGCACTATTGCACTAAATCTTCTTTGACATGTAAAAGTGCAGCACATGAATTCTGTAGTAAAACTTTGGGGACCATTTCTTCCCAGTGATCTGCATAGCACTCTCCAGTACTATGAAGGCAGGCTGTCTAGTAGCAAGGCAAGATCCCAGCATAATCTGTTTCTCATGGTCACATCATACCATATCTTCAGCACGAGGGTCTTACTATCTGTTTCTTCTGTGCAACCAACATCAGAGGCAATAGCCTTTGTTTTGGGGTCCTCTGGAGCCTCTCTGGCCAACAGCTACTGGTAGGACAGCCCACCCCTGGTACTGAAGTCTTTATTTACCAATACATCTTATCCAACCATAAAGCTCCCAAGGATTCCATAATTACACCTGACCCTGGTACCCCCTTAATGAATTTAGTTTTTATCTTTGTTTCTTCAGATATATTTGAGTTTTATTTAATGAGTCTCACATCTGTAAAACACTCAGACACTAACATTAGATATTAAACATAAACCAGATCCAAAATACCATGGGAAGATTTTATCTATTTGTAATATTGTCTTAAACGATCCATGTTGGATACAATAGCATGAATAAGAGGCATCAATTCAGTTAGCTCTTCAGTATCTGTAGTCATTTTTTCAAATCCATGTGGTATTCTGAGACTTTCACATGTAGCTTTGCTGCCCCTCTTTAGCTTTGATAGACTCACAGAGCCTGGCTCAAGCTGCCTAGCCCTGTACCGGGTCAAGGAGGAATAGGTCTCCTTTTGCCTCTGCTGTATTTGCTGATTTTCAAGGTCAGGCAGGCCCCAGGCCTGACTCCTGGCTGTAGTCACACCTGCTATCTTTTCCTTGACACCATCTGGCTCCTGGGGGAGACCCCAGCCCCAGCTGGGCAAACTGCTCCCACCCCCAGCAAGGTTTTTCTGGGGAGGCGGTCATTAGCCACCCCTTGAGCAATTTTTATAGCTTGTATGCTGTCCTGGTTTGTCTTCCATTGCTGTGACAAAACACTCTGATCGACACCAACTTGGGGAGGAAAGGGTTTATTCAGCTTACATCTCCCTGGTCACAGTTCATCACTTAGGGAGCTCAAGGCAGGAACTCAGGGCAGGAACCTGGAGGCAGGAGCTGAAGCACAGGCCATGGAGGAATGCTATTCACTGGCTTGCTCGCTCTTCTGACTCATGCCCAGCCTGCCTTCTTATACCATACACAACCACCTGCCCAGGGTGGCACCACTCATTGTGGGCTGGGCCCTTCCACACTGCTTGGCCATCAAGACAATACTCCACAGATGTGGCCACAGGCCAATCCAATGGAGCCAATTCCCCAATTGAGGCTCAACCCAGGTGTGTCAAGTTGACACTAAAGCTATCCAGCACATATGCCTTTTGTGAACTGTTCCTCAGGCTTTAAAGCCTTACAGAAGCTTTTTAACATGGAATTTGGCTTCTTGTCAATTTTTTCTCTAGGAACTTGGGCTTGACATAGATCCTGCCACATTTGCCTTCTAGTAACCCAAACAGATTTCCTTTTTTTGTTTTGCCCTTTTTATGTCTCAACTAGGTTGCTTCACTCCTCTATAGACATATTTTGCATGTTGGTCTAAGTCACCTAGGTTTGACAAAACCTCTCCTAATTTATAAAGACTCTGTCCTGTCAATGGGCTCAGCATAGTCTTTGAGGTACCATACCAATTGCAAGGTCCTTGTTCAGTTAAGATTTTCTTAAATCACTGGTAAACACCACCCTATCTGGCCCAGTGAACTGGGCACCATATATTGCTTTTCTCATACCTAGTTACCTCAATAATGCTTTTCCCTCTCCTATCTATTGATAGCCATGTGTCTCGTGTCTCTAATGGCTCTTATTAGCCATGCCATTAGGGACTTATTCCCTTGTGCTGTCTCAGGCTATGCAGCTTGTGTCTCAAGGCAGGATGGTGGTTCTATTACTTGGCTTTCCTGCTACTGCAGCACTTAGAATAATTCCACGTACTCCCAGGTCCCACAGCCTCACAAGCCAGGTGCTGAGGGGATACTTCACTGCCTTCTTAAAAGTCTTTCCTGAATCCAATAAGTCTAGTGCTGAGTATTCTCTGATTGTCTTAATTTCCCACACTGTGCCATCACTAAAGCCATCATTAGCATGTTGAAACATGGATTTTTTTTTCCTTTCTTTGTATTAAAGGTCAACCCTTAGGGGCATCTGGTGGTTTTCCCATGTCACTTTCCTTTTTGTTATTATCTGCCTTTTCTCCTGGGTCTCCTAGCTGTAAACAGCAGCAGGCTGACACTTCTTCCTCCTTTTCTCCTTCATGCAAGTTACTGGCGAGGTCAGAGGCCAATACTGAAGTGGCCAGCCTCTTACTTTTTTCTTGCTCTAATTTTTCCCTTAAGTCTTTATTCTCTCTTTGGGCTGTCTTCTGCATTTGGGATCTATCTTTAATAACATGGAGTAATATCCAGACCACCTCATCCATGGCTGGTTGCACACCCTACCCTTGATCTTCTATTTCCAGGGCTCAGAAAGTCTGCGCTAGGGCCTCTGTGGTTTTCAAAATATCTCCATATTCACACGGAAGCCCCCACT
>VZQC01009113.1:4630714-4672349 GCA_009823505.1 Rhizomys pruinosus
GCAAAAGTAGCAAGTGCTTTTAACTGCTGAGCCATCTCTCCAGTCCCATGTTTTGTTTTTTTTTTGTTTGTTTGTTTGTTTGTTTTTGAGACAGGGTCTCCCTGTAGCCCCAACTGTCCTGGAACTCACTCTGTAGACCAGGCTGGCCTTGAACTTTCAGAGATCTGCCTGCCTCTGCCTCCTGAGTGGTGGGATTAAAGTTGTGCACCACCACATAAGGCCCAGGATATTTTTTTTTTAAGTATCAAAAAAGTGTCACTCCTTGCTACATCTCAGGATTTGCTTTAAAGTAAAACACATCTCTAGGGCCTCCTAGGTCCTGGTTCCCTGATGTACTGGGAGGATGAGGCGTCCTCTCAGTGAGGTAACTTGGTTGTGATGCAGCCTGAGGGTGGGACAGTAGAGGAGGGAGTCTGGTGCAAACCTTCTGGCGGCCCTGCATGGCCGTGAAGAAAAGAAATTTTATAAAAAGAAAACAAATTCTTGGAAAGCAGGGCCCCGTTGGCTTAATGTATTTCACATTGTGTCTCCAAATACCAGACCCCAGTGAGATCACGCACATGAGTTACAGCTGCAGAGGAGAAACTCCTTGGCATTGCCCGCTATACAACTGGCACCCAAACGAGCTCCTCATTTGGCTCGCCGAGCGGTTTCCAGCACCTTCTGTGTGTCTCCAGCTTCTGTTTGGCCAGCCTGCCTCACCCTCCTGGTGGACACAGGAAGCTCATCCTCTTCAGTGTAACTCCGTCACATGTAGCTCTTCCTTCCCGCTGTGTCTGGGCCGCCATCTGGGATGACTTAGCTATTGTCTGTTAGGGCCTTTGAAGCTTGATTATAGGAGAAGGAAACACTGGCCTCGATGGAGCAGGCAGTCCTGTTCGGGACATCAGTGCAATCTTTTTTTTTTCCCTCCCTTTTGCAATTCACATAGTTTTGATCATCTTCACACAGAGCAAATGTGAATACATTCTAGAATCCTTCCTCTTGAAAGGAATAAGCCAAGGAATAAACAACCCTCCCCCATCTTCCAGCCTCTGAATAACCAAGTTTGCAAATATGACCAAACAACAATGATGGAGTTGGGTCTTCTGGTCCTGGCTGCCTGAAGAATCTAAATCGCTGTGGTAAAAATCAAAGCAGAAAGGCTGATAATGTCTATGTCTCCAATCCAATACTTTATCCTGTAACTAAACAGTCATGACTGTAAGCAAGAACTATTGTTTTCAGCAGTAAAACTGCCAGATTCAACAATAGACTAGTTTTTAAAAATCACTCAACATGGTATGTTTGAGTAACTATTAATAAAGTGTTCCTGTACAATGCTATATTTAAATTGAACAAAATCTCTATTTTGTATTATTAGGTGTGGAAAGGGTAGGTAAGTTACATATAGGTGTGTATACATATACATATATATGCTGTGATTTTTATTTTGAAAAAAATATAAAGAATAAAACTATAAACTGTAAGAATAGAATAAATCTATTTTTTTAAGTTTTTTTAATTTTAATTTTATTTTTTTAATTTTTATTTTTTATGTGTATGAATGTACTGTCTGCATGTAGGTCTGTGCATCCATGTCGTGCAATGAAGCGGAGGTCAGAAGAGGGCATCAGATTCCTCTGGGACTGGAGTCAAAGATGGTTCTCAGCCGCCATGTGGGTGCTGGGGATGAAACCCGGGTCCTCTGCAAGAGCAGTCAGTGCTCTTAACTGCCAGGCCATCTCTCCAACCCCAGAATAAATCTATTCTTAAATCCCTGAGTGACCTCTTCTGTGGGTGGCATCTCTGAATATCTGTCTACCTTCTCTCCTCACCTTTCTGTCTGTCTCTTGGTTTGTTTCAATGTTTGTTATTTTACCAATAACTTGTGTCAAGTGTTTGTGGTTGTTTTATTTTTTTTTTTTTGAGACAGGGTCTCCCTGTAGCCTCAGCTGGCCTGTAACTTGCTTATATAGACCAAGCTGGCCTCAGTCTCACAAAGATTCACATGCTTTTGTCTCCCAGGTACTGGGATTAAAGGTGTGACACCTGGTTTTGCGTCAAATTTTAATAAAGGCCACCATATATGGTAATTTAACATTCCAATAGACTTAATTTACAAACAGAAATGTAGTGCCAGGTCAGGAACAATCAAGGTGTTAGTGACAAAAGTTCAGCATGACAGATGACACAAAATGGAAAAAGAAAATAGAATAGAACAAACAAAAGTCCAAATCAAATCCACAACAAAAGACCTTATCCAGTGAACTGCTAGGGACAGAAACTGTGAACACACAGTCAACCATCTTTTATAGTTAGAACCTCCACATGAAGAACTGAAGAACCAGTGCAGCAGAGATTATGGCTCTGCCCATCTCTCCTCCTGTTTGTCTTTCCTAATGGCTTCAGGAGCCTGTGCTAACTGTGGTCCCTCTTTCAGAAGACCAGGCTGCCCAGGGCCCTCGAGGTGGGCATGGACCCACAACCGTATTTGAGTCAGGGGCAGGTGGCAGTCTTACAAGCACTCTACACATGGTAAAGAGAGCGCCCAGCCACCTTAGCTGATGAGGGCTAGACCATGCCTCCAGGACTGCAAAGCAAGCACTAAAGAAGGAATTCCAGATGTCATGGGCTGTGAGGTCCGCTCAAGAATTGTCTGGGATGTAAGCTTGTGGCATCAGCCATGGGTTATTTCTCCAAGGGGAGAGCCAGTAGCCAATTAGATTTGGGATATACAGGCACATGGCTGCCTCTGCTGCACAGTATTTCCAGGCAGGTGAGGTGTAGCTGGTGCTGACGGTGGAGTCTTGCTTGACTCAGGGAGACCCATATTTGCTTTATTGGTTTAGTGGCCTTTGGTAACACTCTCTGGCATTCCAGAGGCCATCTGTACACTTGCATGTGTGGTCTCAATACATCCCTCCCATGTTAACGTCAGGTCTTCGGCAGCAGGGTCTTATTGCCTCTCCTCCTGTAGGTATCCCAACTTAGAGGCAAGGAGCCCTTACCTTTTGTGGGGCCTTGGATCCCCTGGCCAACATCCACCTGGTAGAACAATCCATTGCTGATGTCAGAGCTCCTGTATTAATATATTTTGCCTGAGTGCATAGCCCTAGGACTTTAGTATTATATTTGGTTCTGAACAGAGAGTAATCCCTTCCACAGTTCCCATGTCTAGTAGTCAATTAAAGAAAGCAGTTTTACCGGTTTTATAAGAGATTACCTCTACAATAGTTGTCTCCAATTTACAGTTGGGGAACGACCTCATCATCGTCATATTTCTCCTTGTTCTATGGGGGGGAAGGCAAGAAAGTCTCTCATATCAGAACCTTTGTGGCACCTAGAAGGTAAGTTTCATTAGGACTCATTATAACTAGTTGTTACATGTAGGATCCACAGAGGGGTTCGATGTTTATGGCAATCTGAGGCTTTTCTTCCTTTGAATGTTCAGACGGGTCAGCCTTTCCGTTGCCACTTTTTGGTACATCCTACTCAATGCAAACCTGTATCTTTTCTTTCTCAGCCGTTAAGTTGGTGACGTTTTGTCCTGTTGGAACAAACAAATCTTTTCCCATAGTTAGTTTTAAGATTTGAATTGCAGNACGCTCTTGCAGAGGACCCAGGTTCGATCCCCAGCACCCACATGGCAGCTAAGAACCGTCTGTAACTCCAATTCCAGGAGAACTCCAGTTCCAGGGGAATCCGAGACCCTCTTCTGACCTCCGCGGCATTGCACGACACGGGTGCACAGACCTGCATGCAGACAGTACATTCATACACATACAAAGATAAATAATAATAAAAAAATTTAAAAAAAAAAAGAGAATTGTCTGTGCCCCAGCCCTGCAGTACAGAGAGATAGTTATCCTATTTAAGTCACCATTTGTAGGGGTTTGTTTTGCAGTTATAGTTGTTAAACCAGTTTTTGAATAATAATAATAATAATAATAATAATAATAATATGCAGATGTTCTGTAACCTTCAATAGAGCTATGTTCTGTTAAACTCATTGTGTGTTGAAAACAGCTTAGGCCAACAATGCATTTAACACACCTATGATAAAGCTTCCGAATTTAGCGACATGGCACCTGTGGAGATCTGGTGCTTCCCTGGGACTGCACTGCTCATCAGCAGAGACTTTTGCGATGTTGGCACTTCGCAGACTTCTCTGGCAAGACTTGGTATCTTGTAGCTCCTCTTCTGATCTGCTGGTGTTTGAACAGTATATGAAAGAAAGCTGCTATCCCAAGAGTACAGAGAGAGCGAGGACAACGTGGGCATAGCAGAGCAGCGTTGGCTTGTGTGGCTCAACTGACCTAATGGGACCACAAAGCCCTTTCCTCTGAGTGTCCCAGTAAGCCAGAAAGCAGAGCCATAAAATAAAAATCCTTAAGAATCATTTACCTTGGAGCCCCACTCGATGTGTATTCTACAAACTTGGAATGTTGGCTTCATCCAGAAACCTCAGAATTACTTTGCCATTAACACCTGTGGAGAGTGGCAGGCTTAACAGGAAAAGATGCTGCCTCACCTTAAGCTGGGGAAGTACTAAAACTTAATGAGGAATCAGCACTCAGTTTGATAAGCCACAGACCACCTCCCCACACTCGCTCTTACCTGGCCTCTCTGAGGTCCTGCCCTCTAGGACCTTTACATAAGACATTTTAGGCTGCGTGTCTCCTGTCATGCTGTGCTGTTGTGGATAGCACTAGGGAGATGGAAAAAGGAAAAAAAGAAGTTAGAACACTGACACATTCTATGCTTGTCATTCAAGGAGACACGTGGCTCAGACCACATGTAGGTATCCATGCTTCCTGTTTATGCCAAGTGAGTCAGACCAGATGGTAGGGGTACCTTGTTGGCATAGATGTGTGTCAGCAACACATTGACCGGAACTGTTGGTGACTCATGATAGTGGGAGTCACAGCAGGCCATCTAAGAGTGAGCCTCAGTTGCCTGCCCTTTCTGGGTCTGAGCTGCCTTCAGAGAAACACTGGTGTCATGACATTAAGAGGCTGCCTCTCTTATGCTATGACCTGCCCCCAGGCTCTGTGGAGGTCTGGGAACACACCCAATATGTGCTCATTCCCCACCTGGGCCCATGTGGCTGTCCTCTTTCTTATATGAAAGTGCCTGGGAAAACCATCATGTCTTTTCTTTACCCTGAGGTGCCAGATGGGTTGATTTTGGGCATGTATGTTTCCATGTTTGTGTATGTATGTATGTATGTATGTATGTATGTATGTACGCATGTGGAGGCCTAAGCCTGGTGTTGGGAGTCTTTCTCCATCATTCTCCACAGTATTCACTGGGGTAGGGTCACTCAGTTGAGTTTAACCTTGCAGATAAGCCCAGTTTGGGGATCCCCTGTCTCCATTCACCTGGAGTGCTAGAATTATAGTCAGGCTGCCATGTTCACCCAGCATTTTGCTTGGGTGCTGGAGACCTGCACTCTGGTCCCCAGGCTTGCATAACGAGCACATTACCACTGAGCATCTGCCTAATCCCAAACAGGGACAATTTTGATGAGTCTCTAGCAAAGGATCAGAGTGTTTTCTTGAATCCTTTCTCTTTTTTTTTTTTTCTCCTTAGTTTTTTATTGAGCTTTTGTACATTTCATACAACATTTCTTAATCAAATTTAGATCTGTTCCCCCATCCATGCCCCCTCACCAGGGTTCACGCATTCTGCCATACATGTTAAGTACCATCTTGCATCTTTTTCTCAGTCTTTTTTTTAACCTTTTGATACAGAAATTTACAGTTTTGGTCAGTTCTTTGATCAAGTCTTTTTTGTCATTGTTGTTGCCTTTCATTTTGTATTACCCCAAAATATGTATATATCTATATCTATCTATCTCTCTATCTATCCTCCATACATATACCAAAATCACAAACTCTGAGAATAAACTCTAGGTTAATTCCAACTGAATCCTTTCTATAGCTGAAAGTTCTCTATGGCTGCTCTTCAGGGTGTTCTTCTTAATATTTGAAGGCAGTGGTGAGGGTTGCAGTAATATCCCTTAAAACTATTCATTACAGATGATGGTTATGAAGATGGACATTAATGGTGAATATGAGATCAAACATCATAAACTCATTTTCTTTAAATTAACTTAATGATGACAGCATGTGTATTTTGATTTTGAAGATAGGGTCTAGCTATAGTCCAGGTACAGGTTGGCTTCAAACTTCATGATCTTCCTCCCTCAATACTCCATGTTCTGAGATAAAAGGGCATGAGCCACCACCTCCGGCATAGCTAGTGCCATTTCATAGACGAGCAAAACTGGAACATAATTTGCCATTTGCCTGAGGTTGTGTTAGGTCGAGAACCCTGACATCCAGCCATCAGACCTGTGCTTCTGACTACCTCTCTGGGTTTGGTTTCAGCTTGGTTTCAAAATCAAGTTGAAGACAGGGTTTATTTGATCTTACAACTCTCAGGTGATAATCTATCATCAAGTAAAGTCAGGGCAGGAGCTCAGGCAGGGTCCTTCTTCCAGGGTGCATCTAGATTTGTTTCAAGTTGACAAATGAAACTAACTAGGACACTAAGGAATCCATCAAGATCAAAACCTGTGCCAGGCGTGATGGAGCATGCCTTTAATCCTAGCACTTGGGAGGCAGAGGCAGCCAGATCTCTGTGAGTTCCAAGCCAGCCTGGTCTACAGAGTAAGTTCTAGGCCAGCTGGGGCTACAACGAGAGCCTATCTCAAAAAGACAAAAACAAAACAAAACAAAAAATCAAAACCTATTATGGGTTCCTAAGCAGGTTCAAAGGGTCTTCAAAGCCTTCCACTTTTTGTCTTTTGCTTAGAATCAAGCATAAACCCTTGCTTATACATAAGCATCCAAGATTTTTACAAGTATTTTCTGGGTTCCCCAGACCTTCCTCCTGTTTCCTCTGATTGTCCAAGGCATGAAGTACGGTGTATGTGACAGCTTTGCTCAAAACCTTCATCTGTGAATGGCCTTCTTCCTATTTTGCCCATTTGTACTTTTCAATCAGCTGAATTCAACTCCAGTGAGTCCCAATTTGAGGGCCATGTTCTGGCTACAAGTCCATTGAGACCATGATGCTTGAACTCTCAGGATAACCAGGCGTGATCTGGGCTGTAGAACTCGTACTCTGGTCACTTCCAGCCATTTGGTGTATCTTATACCTTCATTTGACAAGAAACTCATCTATGCCATGCACCATGCCACACTCAGGCTGCCTTGAATGAGCTTAGAAATCAGGGGAGAGGGGAGGGGTTCCTCCTCTCCAAGCCTTCTGACTTGCACAGCTCCAGCAGTGGCTGGCTTCTTCTCTCTTCAGTGGGTGCCTTGCCTGGCAGCCCTCTTCCTCGGCTCGGGGACTCCTAGAGCCACAATAGCTTCCAAAACTCTTAGTTCCCGGGGCCTCCCCAGCCTGTGCTGGTTCCTTTGCCCTCAGGTCCATCCATTGCTCTTTTGTCAATATTTGAACCTCACAGGGCAACACTCATTCCTGTTGGGACCCTGACCTCTGCAACACTTTCTTCCAAAAAACTATGTCTCCCAACCACAAGTGGCCATGGATATGTTTTCCCATTAACAATCATGGTCCTCACCTATAGGAACACAAGGCGCCTCTCATAGTTTTGGGATTACATGGAAGACTTAGCATTGGTCAAATCTCCAGGAAGGTACAATGGATTCTCCATTCCCTTTCTCCACACTGTCTTTGTGGCAAGTGGCAGATAGCACATGTCTGTGTAGCATAACGTAGACTTCTTACCTAGTGGAGTACCCGGGGTCCTAGGGTTATTTTCCTTCTCCTGACATGTGATTGTTGATGGACTTGTGTTCCCTAGAAACCTATTAGTAGCCCCATAATAGAAAGCATAGGCCCCCTATGACTAAACCAAAACAGATGCTTCATGAATTAGTGAGTGAATAAATGCATAAGCAAATGAAAGAAAGCTGGTAGGAGTTGAGGCCTGTGGTACCGCTACAGAGCGAGGAAACTGAACTGGTCCCTATCCTGATCCTCAACGTTTGAAAACAGAGCCTTCCACTTTCCAGGGCCAGCAGCAAGTCAGAGGGCGGGTTCCTCCGTGTCATGGTGCAGCCTGGAAGACAAGAAGTTATTGAACACTTTGCCCAGCTGGACAAGCAGCTCAGTAGAGAAGCTGGGGTTCCCGGCATCCCACCCACCACTCTCATGACTAAGCCGCAAGGGCTGTTTACCTCCGCCCCTGCCTGGACCACTTGGCTCTTCTTGACTCAGACATCACTGGTTCCCTTCCCAGGATACACACCCACTTGTTCCCTGGAGCCAAGTTCCCTGAGGCATGTGGCTTTTTTCTGGAATGCTCAGGTACCTCAGAGTACTGGCCTTTTATCCCATGGCAGGAGAATTTGCGTAGATAAATTCCCACCATGAGGGGCTGGTATGAGTCTCCAAGCCTCAACATGGCCCAGAGACAGTGGGCTTTCTGCAACTGCCTTGTGAGATGGACAGTGGATAGGATGTGGAAAGCCAAGTGTTCAGAAGATAACTCTTTTCCACGGTTAACCTGACTTGGAGATCAGCACAGTGAGTAGTCTGCTTGATTTCATGCAGCTACCAAGTCCGCAGATCTCAAGGCTAGCAAATGGTAACCACACTCCCTTTCTTCCCATCGCCCATCCTGCCTTCCCTCTCTATAAGCCAGAGATTTCCTGGTGCGTACAAGAGTAAACAGAAAATGAATAAGCTGTGGAATTTGGAAAGAAATTTTTAAGCTTGAAATCTCAAGGAGGGGAGCATTAAAGGGCACAGAATCAGGGTAAACAGTTAAGGCAAACATTTTCGACCAAAATAGCCAGGATCTTGCAGCTGAGATCCAGCCTCACTGCTGGTAAAGAGGCTAAAGTGGATTAAATGGACCAAAACTGGGTTTGAGGATAGCAGGGAATTTTATTTTTTGCTGTTACTTCTTTTCACAAATATATGATAGAAGGTTTTACCTGAGCAAACATTTGAAGCTTTTCTCTCAGTTGATACTTTTTCTATTCTTTGCATTTGAATTTGGTTGTTGAATGTGTGCATCTCTATATATGTGTGTAACACACACACACACACACACACACTTCTTTTCTTGTTGAACCATGATAGTAAAAATGATTAGTGGAGTTGAAATCTGTTGCAATGCATGGGGCACTTGCTGCAGTGTTTAGGAGAGCTGAAATATGCAATAATTGATTTTAACATGCGTTGTAATTGGTTCCACATGCATCGCTGTCAACTGTGATACATCATAATTAAACTGACATGTTCAAAAACTGGCCACTGAAATGAGCACTCACTGAATTCTCCAACTGTGCACAGCTTGCTGCATCTCAGCAGCCCTTGGTTTCCAGTCCGGTCCTGCGCTGCCAGGCTTGAGCTTGTTGCTGAGCTCCTCAATGTTTTTTTATCTATTCACCTCTCAAATTTTAAGTGAACTCCTGTAGTAGATCCAGGCTCTTTCCTCATCTTCATTTTCAGATGCTCACATATCTTAACAGTTATAGGTCTATGCACAACTTCCTAAGTCATCATAAATCAGACCTAAAATTGCAAAATGTGGCCAAGAATTTGACATAAAATAAGACAGAGCAGCAGATCTAAAGAAGTCCCATATTTTAGTCTCTCTGCCCCCAGCTAAATCATGCTTGGACTCTAATTGGGCTATGCTTTTGGAGAAAGAAAGCTTAGGGTAGGGCACATCTGCTTCTGGTCCCCATCGGACGGATCACGATCTTCCTACACGCTCTCTGCTTCTTCCTCTGGTCACCAGAATGCTCATGTGCATTCAAGTTTCATTATATGACCAAAAGGAAATCAAACTCAGGTCTGAGGCTGCTGGGATTGGATCCCAGCTTTCTTAACTTTGATGATATCAGTAAACTATGTGCCCCTAGCTTTCTCCTTGGGTAAAATGGGAATGGCACAGAAATTTGACCATTATCTCACAGCTTTCAACAGAATGGCAGACCAGCATGGTGGAGTGTGTCTCAGCTCCTGACGTTTCCATTCTAAATCAGCATGAGCCGTGTCTGCCTTTGGAGTTTGTGATACCCCACTTTTCTGTTTTAACCAAGTGAAGAACGGCCCTCCTTACCCACCCCTTGCTCTGCTCTTTTCTACACACTCAGACCCTGTGATGGTGAAATGCCCACTATCAAAAGTCAGCTTACCACTCATCCATGGTTGATCAGGATCTTCCGTTGACTGCAAGCCTCCATAAGACCACCCCCATGAAAAAGAACATGGCAGCCATCTCCCCATTTTTTTACCTTTGGGATGTATTCTCTCTCTCTCCTATCCCAATCGTGTGTGAATGGTAGGGATTCCTAATGTCAGTAGCCTATACTTTGCTAGAGGCCTAAGAGGTTTAGCTGGCCAATCATGATGTCTCTTCTGTTTGTCCACAGATCATAATTAAGGCTTGCCCAAATGACCATGCTGGGGCAATGAAGATTGCTCAGAGACAAGCATCTCTCATTTCTTAGGAATAAGCTGTGAAGACATAAGCCTGTTGAGTGACATTGTATCAGAGGAAGAAAGCCCACTCCTCACCATGTGAAAGAAGGAGAGATTGGGGCCCAGGCATGCAAGGAACAGAGTTGAGAAAAAAATGTACTATACAAACCAAAACACACTCCAGTTCATACAAACCAAAACATACTCCAGTTCATACAGACCAAAACACACTCCAGTTCATACAGGCCAAAACACACTCCAGTTCATACAAACCAAAACATACTCCAGTTCATACAGACCAAAACACACTCCAGTTCATACAAACCAAAACATACTCCAGTTCATACAGACCAAAACACACTCCAGTTCATACAAACCAAAACATACTCCAGTTCCTACAAACCAAAACACACTCCAGTTCATACAAACCAAAACACACTCCAGTTCATACAAACCAAAACACACTCCAGTTCATACAAACCAAAACACACTCCAGTTCATACAAACCAAAACACACTCCAGTTCATACAAACCAAAACACACTCCAGTTCATACAAACCAAAACACACTCCAGTTCATACAAACCAAAACACACTCCAGTTCATACAAACCAAAACACACTCCAGTTCATACAAACCAAAACACACTCCAGTTCATACAAACCAAAACACACTCCAGTTCATACAAACCAAAACACACTCCAGTTCATACAAACCAAAACACACTCCAGTTCATACAAACCAAAACACACTCCAGTTCATACAAACCAAAACACACTCCAGTTCATACAAACCAAAACACACTCCAGTTCATACAAACCAAAACACACTCCAGTTCATACAAACCAAAACACACTCCAGTTCATACAAACCAAAACACACTCCAGTTCATACAAACCAAAACACACTCCAGTTCATACAAACCAAAACACACTCCAGTTCATACAAACCAAAACACACTCCAGTTCATACAAACCAAAACACACTCCAGTTCATACAAACCAAAACACACTCCAGTTCATACAAACCAAAACACATTCCAGTTCATACAAACCAAAACACATTCCAGTTCATACAAACCAAAACACACTCCAGTTCATACAAACCAAAACACACTCCAGTTCATACAAACCAAAACACACTCCAGTTCATAAAAACCAAAGGACACTCCAGTTCATATAAACCAAAACATTCTCCAGTTCCTACTGGAGTCTTATTCCTTAGTGAAATCCTACAAGGAGCGAACTATCCAGAGAAAGGAAGTAACTGGGAGTGACGTGGCCGGTGTTGTCCTCTGCCCTCTCCTGGTTTATTTTCTGACAGAGTCTTGATTTGGGGCCCATGTCTAAGCAGCAACCCATCCCCTGCTCTATTTGGCATTCCAACAGGAATATGAAGTTTATTTTCTCTTTCTCCTATTTTATATCACCATTCTTATTGGATTATACCTCTCTTGACAACAGGATTTTTCTTTCCACCCAACTCCCCGGCCAATACAGTCTCAGAATTGCAAGACTTGCCTGATCTGTTTGAGCAGCCTCTGGATGCTATGTGATACATGTATAGAGGGACTCAGATTCACTCTGGGAAGGCAGATAACTGACACTCAAGTCACGCTGTGGAAAGGTTGACACCCACATACAGAGATCCATAACAATGGAAAATAACTCTGGGCAAGCCATCCTGAGTTTACTAATTACTTGTAAGGCTGAGGCAGATCCAGGACATCTTTCTTCGAGTTTCAGAATTCAGCAGGCACTGTCACTGTTTGGATATTACTAACCCGAGATTGGAGATTTCTGTTTTAAATCTCTCGAGTAGGTTATGCTCAGCTTCACCATTAGCAGGAGAACAATTGGATTTGGACCAAATTTGGTATAGAATTAGAGACATCAAATCACAAAAAGTATTAGTATGTTACTTAGACTGATATTTTATCAAAAGTGTGATGGAATTAAGCTGAGGGTGGGCTCTAGGATGGACATTTACTTAATCTATGAACCTGTGATAAAAAATAATATTCATTGTAGTAATTTCAGAGCAAAGTGAAGTCAAGCACATCCTGTACTGAAGACCTTCTAGATCCCGGTTTTTTTTTTTTTTTAATTTTATTTATTTCAGTATGTGTATGAATGTACTGTCTGCATGCAGGTCTGTGCACCCGTGTCGTGCAATGCCGCGGAGGTCAGAAGAGGGTGTAGGATTCCCCTGGAACTGGAGTTCCCCTGGAATTGGAGTTTCAGATGGCTCTCGGCCACCATGTGGGTGCTGGGGATCGAACCCGGGTCCTCTGTAAGAGCGGTCGGCGCTCTTAACTGCTAGGCCATCTCTCCAGCCCCTAGATCCCTTTTAACTATGGACCTCTTAAGGGCAGCACACAAGGCCTCCATTCTCTTTTCTTTAAGGTGCACGACAGCTATTTATACCAATGCTTCTTGAACCTCAGTGAATAGGAGTTGGGCAAGAATTTTTTAAAAACTTTGTTAGCCTCTTTGAGCCCAAGTGAGTCCCAAGCTTCTGCACAGGTGACAAAGTCTCCACACAATTACTTAGCAGTCTGCAGAGCAAGAGTTAGAATATAATTGGAAGGGACAGTGTGGAAGCTGTGACTTGGCTGTCTAAGAAACTAAAAAAAAAAAAAAAAAGGTGGTCCATTGTGAAGACACTTGAATAAAGTAGTCACACAGTAGAGCCAGATTCTCTATGGACAAACAGGCCAAGGGTTCTACAGAGCTGCCTCTAATATTGACCTTGGCTCTGCTCAGGTCTTGCTGGATGCTTCCAGTTATGGAAAGTCAGGGCTCATGTGGGTTTGATGCTGGTGGTAAAGTGACCATGAGGTTGAGACCTCCTTGACCTTTCAGCAACCCATATTTGCTCCCAGGGGCACATGATGCTTGATGTCCAGCGTGCAAGAGGGAAGCCTGCTCTCCTGGGGACTAAAACTCCCTCGTGTTTGCTTCTCCCAACAAGAATTCAACACTTTCATGTACATGACTAAGAAGAACTTAATAAGGAGCTGTCTCAAATCAACCCTCCTACACAGAGAGAATCTAGAAAAAAGGTCAAAAAGGACCCTTATTTTCTCCTACTGTTGATGATGCTTAGGCATCTGATCCCCCACAGACAAAAGGCCCTGACTACCTGAACTTGGTATATTAATACTGTGATGCTTTCCAAAGTTCAGTGGGCACTGGAGGGCTCTTTTGGCTCTTTTATGGGTAGGTTCTGATGTGATTGCTCTGGAAGTGCCAAGGCCCTAGAATCAACATTCCTAATGCTTTCAGCATGGTGCAGAGGAGATCTTACCTGTCTCCCAGTTATATAGCAAAGGCGAAGAGTGTAAGAGACTCTTAGTCACCTGTAGGGGCAAGGTTGAAGTATCTGTTGTGGTTACTCTGACTTCTGGGGCTGTAGGCTTCCCAAGGCTGGTAGCCGTGTGAGATCAGATATCTCCACATTAAATATAATGGCTCAGGGGTCCAGTTAGGGGTATTATTTCACCATAGTACCCGCAGCAATCCAGAGCCAATCACAGGCCGTTGGATGATTTTCCAGTGTTTGTTGATTCTGGTGATTTGCTAAAGGAAGAGGAACTATATTGGTGAGGGAGAAAATGTTACACAAAAGGGAAACTGGGAAGGAAAGTAAACCCGACTCCACCACCGCCCTCCCCAGACCCCATCCCGAGCCTTTGCCGGCAAGTTATGAGCTCTTGGGCCAACTTCCAAGTTCCCAAAGTTCAAGTGTGGAAAAAGCCAACTAATCTCCTGGAAAATCTCCTGACATGTACTTTTCTTTAAGAGTCTGAGTAGACTGCAAGCCTTTCCTCTCTCCCTTGCTCTGCTTGAGCTCTGCAGGCTTCTCCCTGAGGACGGGCTCCCCTCCCCAGCCTGCTGGGTATTGATACCAGATACAGAATGGAATTTGTCAGGACAAGGCATGCCTTACTGCTGACCCATTAACTTGGTTAGTGCATTAGGAAGAGGAGCTGATTCCCAACATTCGACTTGGGCTGTCAGGCCTGATTTGAGCTTAGTTCTCATTGAGTATTGCATATCAAAGGCTGGGATAATGGAATTACAGGACATTAGGATTTTCAATCTGGAAGGGACCTTGGAGATCATTTAGTGCCGCCTGCTCATTTTACAGATGAGGAAACTGTATTTTTCACTTTTAGGCACTTGAGCAAATAATACTCAACGTTTGATATGTGCATGAAATCACTTGCTCCTATTTATGGGAGTTATATGTGCCAGTGAGTGAGGTGAGTCAGGGACAGAACCTTTCCAACTGAATTACTCTTGACCTTGGCTTTAGCTTCATCAAAGTCTGTCATACATATCCCTCTGGGCAGGACACACTCTCCAGTAATATGCAAATATCTTGGTTCTGACAATAACTGGAGAAGTGTGATGTTTTTACTTAAAGGACATTTTATACAATTTAATAGCAATGGCATTGCTGGCATCTGTAACAGATGTTAACCAGGGCAGGCAACTTTTCTAAGTAATCTAGCTGGATTTTAGCTGCTGAAATTTTCTGTATCATTTGGTGATCATATTTCATTTCAGACTTTTGAACAGGACAGATTGTCCACCTGGATCTCATTTTGCCACATTTTATTGATGGTCTGACTCCGATCTTTCAAGTTTGTGCTAACTGACCTTGAAGGAGTAGCTTGTTGCTTCAATTTTATGACACAGACAAGTAAACCGCTTGCAAATTATGCAACACAATGGTGATGAACAATGAGTTAGGACTTTTTATTAATATTTATTGCCTATAGTTAAGGAATTAGTGAGGACTGCTATGTCGTAGCCATTAATGGGATAAAATCTCAAATCAAATTTTGCTGTGAGCACATGGAATGAGACGAATATTTTTGTTGGTGAACCTAGTTCTATGCAATGACTCAACATCATATTCTTTTCAAAAGTATTTTCTTTACTTTTTGATTTTATGTGTATGAGTGTATTGCCTGCATGTAGGTAGGTAGATCCATGTTGTGCAGTACCTGAGGAAGTCAGAAGAGGGCGTCAGATCCCCCAGAACTGGAGTTAAGGGCAGTTGTTAGCCACCATGTGGGTGCTGGGAATATAACCTAGGTCCTCTCCAAGAGCAGCCAGTACTCTTAACCACTCAGCCATCTTTCCAACTCTAACATCATCACATTCTTAATGCTATTACAGTTCTGTATCGGCAGCTTTTGCTTTCCCAGCCTTTTTGGTCTGAGTAATTTACAGGAGCCACTCTAAATCATCTTGAGTCTACTGTCTGAAACCTAAGGGGCTTTAGATGGGAACTATAGAGGGGAGACAAAAGCCTCCTGCTCATAATCCCAGTCTGACCATGAGAAGTCCATCTAGCCAACTCTCAGAACTAGAGGACATTCATTCTACAAAATTCTTGGCTTGCATTAAAATATGACCAATGTGTGCTACAGGGTCCTCAATGAGGTTCCAGAACAGAGAAAAGATATCAGAGGGAGGTTCAGGATGCATAACCATGCATCTGTGTCATCCCGAAGAGGGGACAAAAGTGTCCATGAATATAAACGTTAACAATTGACAAAATCTAGCTCAGGTGTGAGTGGTCTCTGTGTCTTCACATTGTTTCTGAAAGTCTAGAACTATTCTAAATTTGCACGTACACTTAGGCTTTGACATCACCTATTATTGAAATATAATTATGAGAGCCATACGAACTGAGTGTGATCAGACCGCTGGCTTCATCATCTCATTAAGCCCTCATAATGTACTACTTATTTTGCTTTTCAACTAATACTTTTGAAAATGGGAGACTGGAGCCCAGGGAGGATGCTCTCCTCTGCTCTGCTGAGATCCTCTGGCTTAAAATTGAGAGAGCCGCAGTGGGTTTCCTTCCATTCTTGGCTTCTCTGACTCTAAAGGATAGTTTCCTTTTCATTTCTTGCCTCTCAGCATCTTGGCTTCCAGGGTTGGGAAAATCCAGCGGGCATGGAGGGAGCAGGTCTGAGGAACACAGGACCACCTGGCTCCAGTACCCTAGAAGTTCACCAAAGAGGCCCCTGCAGTCAAGACAGGCTTTTACATGGGTGCTACAAATTCGAACTCAGTTCCTCCTGCTTGTGCGGCAAGTGCTCTTCTGCATGAAGCCACCTCCCCAGCCATCCCCTGTGAGGCTTACTTAAAAATGCCATCCTTGGGGCTGGAGAGATAGCCTAGCGGTTAAGAGCACCGACTGCTCTTGCAGAGGACCCGGGTTCGATCCCCAGCATCCACATGGCGGCTAAGAACCGTCTGTAACTCCAATTCCAGGAGAACTCCAGTTCCAGGGGAATCTGAGACCCTCTTCTGACCTCCGCGGCATTGCACGACACGGGTGCACAAACCTGCATGCAGACAGTACATTCATACACATACGGAAATAAATAAAAAATTTAAAAAAAATGCCATCCTTGGTCTGATGTAGCAGTCTGGATTAGGGCCTAGGTATATCCATTTTAGTAATGCTTTGAGGCATAGTCTAGGTAACTATGAAAACTGGCCTTGGTGATGGCAAGACCTGGTTTTGATCACTTGGTAGAAGGCTTGCATATGTTTAATTATTGCTGCATGTTATGTAGGGAACAAAGCTTATAAGTAAAAGCAAATACTGCTTTTCTGAATTGTATCCCCTTCCAATTCATATGTTGAATCCGTAGCCCATAGTATGACTGCACTCCAAGATAGGATCTTTAAGGACATAAAATTAAGTGACATTACATGCATGCGGTCCTAACACAACTGGAATCCTTCCAAAATTAAAAGACACCAGAGACCACCCCGTTTGTAAGTGCAAAGGGGAGAAGCCCTGTGAAGGTACAGTGAGAAGCCACCATTGACAATCCAGCCAGAGAGGCCTCACCAGAGATCAACCCTGCTGGCACCTTGACCTTGGACTTTTAGCTTCTACAACTGTGAAAAAATTAAGACATCCTGTCTCTGATATTTGTTATGATAACCTGAGCTGCTTCCTAGAAACACTGAATTACCAAGCTGAGGAATTAAAATGGTCACATCTTTTTCACTCAAGCTATGAATATAAGCAGAAAAGTTGCACATGAGACAGGTGGACATTGAGTAAGTCTGAATAATTAGTCCAAGCATTTTTGCTTTCTGACAGGGTTTTAGACCTTCGATGATGGACGATCGGCACAAGATGCACATCTGATGTGGTCTGCCATCTGACCCCCCATAATAAAAATAATAGGCACGTCTATCATGCTGTGAATTTCCCTGTACACCTTTGGTATGTCCCCTTTTGTCCTTTCCCAGACCTTACTTGCCATTCAACCAGAAGCAGCCAGCCACTGTTCTAGGTTCTGGGAGTGTAGAATTGTGGGCTAATTTTCATTTTCTAGAATTTTCTGTAAATGGAATCATTCCAGGTGTGGTCAATTTTAGATAACTAGAATTATTCTCCCATTCATCATGTCATTACTTGTATCACTATTTTTTATTACTGAGTAATTCTCTGTCCTATGTCCTGTACTGTTGATGGACAGTTAGGTTGTTTCTAGTTTTAAGAGGCTATAGATGACCTGGCGAGGACATTAAAGCACAACATTTTGTGTGGATATGTGGATTCATTTTTACTGGGTCAAATGAAAAGCATATGTTTAACTTTTAGGAGGCTGTCAAGGCTCCAAGTGACCATGCCATTCATATCTCTGCAGGCCATGTATGAGACTCCTTGTTCATATCTTTGCTAGTACCAGAAATGCCAGTTTTTGTATTTTAGCCATTGTTATAAGTGTTTTATGCAGTGAAAAGTCATTGTTGTTTTATTTCCCCACTGAGTGATGGTACTGATAACCTTCTCATGTGATTATGTTACAGGCACATTCTGTGTTTGTGTTGTGTGTGTGTGTGTGTGTGTGTGTGTTATGTCGTGTGTAAAAGCCAGAGAGTGACCTTGGATGTGTACTTAGCAAACATCCCCTTGTTTTTCAAGGCAAGATCTCTCCCTGGCCTGGAGTTTACCAAGTAAATGAGATCCCCCAGGGTGTGCTGAGATTTCAAGTGCACAGCACCATGCCTGGAGTTCACATGGGCTCTGGGGATCCAATCCAGAACCTCATGTTAACACAGCAAGCCGGCTGTCAGCGGAGCCATGTCTGTAGCCCTGTCTGGATGTCGTCTCTGGTGATGTGTCTGCTTTGCTAATTGCTTTTTTAAAATTAGTGAGTTTGGAGATTTGGGTTGTGGATATAATTCCTGGTGTCATCAAGCCCTCCTTGGAGTCACTCTAGTGGGGAGTGGCTTCAGTGCACACTTCAATAACGACTCTGAATCTGAGCACTAGTTCCCATCCACACCTGAGTCCTCTGCAGTCGTACACTCACCACAGCCCCTGCTGTCGCCCCATGCTGATCCAGGCTTTTCTGAGATCCCTGTGGATGGTTCTCTCCAGGCCATCTCTCCACACTAATGCAGTCACCTCACAGCAAGGTTTCTGTTTTCTAACCTAACCCCATGTGTGTCCTCTGTATACACTCACCACTTTTCCTTTCCCCTTTCTCCTTTGACTGCCATTTAAAAATATTTAGGAGAAAAGAGAATGTAAAAAGAAAGAAAGTTCTATGAGATGTTTAAAGAGAAGTCCACAATAATTTTAAAAATGCATGCTGGTGATACATAATAGAGAAAAAAGTTACAGGGGACATAATGATGGAATTGAGTCTTATGGTTTCCTCTGAATTCAGGTTTATACAACTATGAAATCAGATACTCTCACACACATGTGCTCTGAGGGTCTTCCCTGAGACCCTCTAGTCAGTCATATTCCCAGAGTTCTTGGTCCTGCCTTCTCAGGCTTCATGGGAAGTAGTAGACTCCTGTATCAACACTCAACTTTTGGAGCCCAGAGCCTTCTGTGGCCTTTATTTCTCTTCTCTTCTCTCATTCTAATTACGTTTGATACTTACCATACTCTCCAACACAAAACAGACTTCTCATTCTGTTTGCCTGTGTCTGGGATCTCCACTGGGAAATGTTTTATCACTGGCTCAGAGCAGGGGCCAGTGTTCACTGGGCACATTCCCTCTACTGTTGATCTGTTGGTGATTCCAAAGGGCCAATGTGGTCTAACTGAAAATGGGTTGTGTTGAAGTGCACAGTGGCTTACAGCTGAATCATGCTTCCAACCCAAAGACACAGTATATAAGAACATCCACAAAAGCAAAGATAATAGTGAATTTTAATGAAATATTTAAGACTAACGTGTTTTCAATACTTATGACCTCTGTTTTAAATGTATAATTAGGGGCTGGAGAGATGGCTCAACCGTTAAGAGCACTAGTCACTTTTGCAGAGGATCCAGATTCGATCTTTAGGACCTACATGGTGACTAGCAACCTATTGGTAACTTCAGTTCTAGGGGAATCCAATGCCCTCCTCTGATCTCTGTGGGCATTGCATAGTACAGGTGCACTTACATACATGCAGGCAATAAACTCAAACTCATACACACAAAATAAATACAGTATTTTAAATGTATAACTATAAGTTTACATAATGTCATCCTCAAATGATGACTGTATTTAGCTATCAGCTCATAAAAAAATGGGAAGATTTAACTATGAACTTCTCTGAGTTCACACCAAATCATTCCAAGCAGTTCACACTACTGCCTGTCCTGTGCACACTTCCAGTTTCTCCACATTTCAGTGGCTTTTGCTCCAAACCATTCTCCCACTTTTTTCTTCAAAGAGTAGTTCTTGTTACTATTTTTTTATTAATATAATACTTTTATTGGTGATTTGTATCTTTCAGACATAACTTTTCAGTTCTGTTTAGACATATTCTCCTTTCCCTTCCTTCCATCCCACCCCAGCTCATGCATTCCACCATATGTGGCCTGTAGCTTTCTCTCAGTTTTTTAAAAATATTTTTTAATTTATTTTTATGTGTATGAATGTACCGTCTGCATGTAGGTCTGCGCACCTGTGTTGTGCAATGCCGCGGAGGTCAGAAGAGGGTCTTGGATTCCCCTGGAACTGGAGTTCTCCTGGAATTGGAGTTACAGACGGTTCTCAGCCACCATGTGGGTGCTGGGGATCGAACCTGGGTCCTCTGCAAGAGCAGTAGGCGCTCTTAACCGCTAGGCCATCCCTCCAGCCCCTCTCTCAGTCTTTTTAAAGTTTTTCTCTGCAAAGTTTTATTGTTTTGAGCAAAATTTAACTATATCAATCTTTTCTTTGACCCAGTCCTTATGTTGTGGTTCCCTCCCAATTATATTGCTCTAAAGTATGCCTATATACATGCCACATATGTCCCAGAATTATGTCCTTCAGGAATAAACTGTATGTTAACTCCAGTATATGTTTAGGAGTTCACATTTTTTTCCTTTTAATTTTATATTACTCTAAAATATGAATATATACATTCTGCCCATATACATTAATTACCATGCTGAAAGTAAGTGGTAAGTTAATTCTAGGGCTCATTAAGAGATTCACCTTATAACATCACAGTTGCTTTCAGATAGAAAGAAATATAACAATAATGTTGTTCAGCTTTTCTTTCAATTGGGGGGGTTTAGTACTAGCATCCACGACTGAGGGAAACCATTCCCTGTTTGTTGGGGGGGGGGACTGTGTTACTTCACTTAGCATAATAGCTTTGAATTCCTTTTACTATAATCATCTCATTTTGTTACAATTGCTGATAAGCCAGTTTCCAATTTAGGCCTTTAATTCCATATATTGTGCTTTATGAACAATATTTAAAATACTTAAATGATCTGTCCCATCTCACGTGAGAAAGGAACAGCCAGTTCACTGTGCATCCTCACTGAGGCACTTTCAACTGGACTAACCACACTGTAGTGTGGCAAGATGAGAATACTGACCTAACCGCATGGGCTGCTAGAATGTTGCCCCCAGAGTTAATAGCCTATAGAGTCATATATTATCTTTCAAAGTTTCTGTGACTAAGAATATCAGTGTAGGTTAACTGGGGAAGTCTGAGCCAGTGTTAGCCATCCATGGAGCACTGTCAGGGCTTCCCTGGGCTGGAGAATGGATCCCCTGCCCATCCATATGTCCGTTGCAGGCTGCATCCCCTTGCTGGCTACTAATCAGAGGTTTCAGTGAGATTGTTCCATAAAGCTGGTCACAAAATGGAGAATATGGAAAATAAATAGAGGCTCCCTTCCTTCCAGAAGGGGAGAGGGAGAGAGAGAGAGAATGTGCATGATATCTCTCTCTCTCTCTCTCTCTCTATATATATATATCTATCTATATAGATAGATATATATATATATAGAGAGAGAGAGAGAGAAAGAGAGAGAGAAAGAATAGATATATAAGGAGAGAGACAGAGACAGAGATAGAAGATAGATACATAGAGATAGAGAAAGAGATAGATGACAGATAGATGATAGATAGATAGATGATAGATAGATAGATAGATAGATAGATAGATAGACTTGTAACCTTAGGCTACACAAGGTTGTGACTTCTAAGAGAAAGGAACAACCAAAGACCATCTTCAGACACTGCTACCACCAAACGTCATGACATTGTTCAACTGGAAAAGACTGAAGGTCAATTAGAAAATTGAACTTGCCAAGGACTTTGTGTTATTTCCTTTTTCATTCCCAACACCTCATAGTGATCACCCTTGTAGCAGGTTAGTAAATCTGATGCAAAGGTAAATCTTTTGTTATGTCTTCACACTTCACTAAGGAAGAAACAGAATACTTCTTAGTTAAGTGATTCATCCATAGTTATGACATGGGAGAAAGGAGAATTTGGGGCCATCCTCGTTCCCTGATCTTCCATGACAAAATGTGATCTTATAATGTCTTTAGTTCGGTCTGAAATGACTTTCAGATTGTAGAGAATCTAGAGCAAGTCAAAGAACCTGGGTTGAGTGACCTCAAGTGACCAAGTCAGTTAAGACATCAGAAATGAGCAGCAATGCAAATTTTGAACACATTTTCTTCTCTTAAGTCCTGGGATGTGTGTGTTTCTGAGAAACTAAAACTCCCGCTTTCTAAGGATAAGCTTCTGATGTCCTAATGCTTTAAATTTATAACAAGATAAAAATGCATATATCATTTTAAGATGTGTCTTCTTTGCAATATAGCTTTCTTACTGTTTACAATTTAAAACTTGAGGCTGGAGAGATTGCTCAGTGGTTAAGAGCACTTACTGCTCTTGCAGAGAACCCAGGTTTGGTTCTCAGAAATCCCCTAGTGCTGTTTCACGGCTGCCTTTAACTCCTGTTCCAGAGGCTCCGATGCCCTCTTCTGGCCTCCGCCAGCTCCCGCATGTGTGTAGTACACATAAAGGAAAACAGGCACACACATAAATAAAATGAAGTAAAAAATTTAAATACATGCTTTGTGTGAGTTCACATGAGAATTTCACAGTGAAGACCACTGGCACTACATGATTACATTGAGTTACAGTAGTAACCACTAACTTAGGAACATGTTGAATTACAGTTCCTGGACCCCTTCTCCCTCGGCCCCTTCCTCTTCTTCCCCTTCCTCTTCCTTTCCCCTTCCCACATCCCTCCTTCCTTCCCTTCCCCTCCATTTCCTCCTCTGCCTCCCTTTTATTTCCTCTCTTCTTCCCCTCTTCCTTTGAATTTTCACTTATTGTGACAGAGTCCCATACTGTAGCTCAGGCTGGCCGGGAACACACCATTCCTGCCTCAGCTCCCCCAGAGCTGGGGCTACAGGCGTTAGCCACCACACCCAGCCTGACTATTTTTCTACAAATGCAACAATATGTAGTTAATCAAGGTAATTATACTTCTGTCAAGTTGTTTTTTTTTATTTGTGCCCTGTTTTTAAAGATTTTTTTATAGCAGTGTTTAATTAAAACATCCCATGCAGTCATACACAATGGTCCCAGAGCCATTTCATCGAGATGGTTACATTTTCAAGCCTCTCCCCATAGCAAGGGCAAGGGGATTCTAGGTCAGTATGCTTTTCTAATTCTAGTTAAGCCTGAAGTTAATTTAGGTTAGAAAACAAAAGGAAATGAAAAGCAACTCAAAACCCTTCTAAGAAGATCCAGACATGTGTGAGCCGCCCTGGGCCTGGCAGAGCCAGTCTAGAAGAGGCCAGTCATGTCAAGTGGATCATAGGAAGCAACTAATGTGTTTTTTGAATTGTCTTTCTGCAGAGAAACTTCTCAGGATTCTGAGAAAATCCTGATTCTTCTAGAAACAGACTACTCATGGACAATCTTCCCTAGGAATAGGAAGACTCCCGGTCTATCAGGCCCACTTCCCCCTCCACTTTAGCATGGCCCTCAGGTATGGCTGTGGCGGAAGATTGCTTGAGCTCCAGTTATGGGCTCCAAGGATGTTGTTATCACTCACAGACTTTACTGGAGATTGGCTTGCCTCCATTCATGGCCTTATTCAAGGCTGAACTTGAACTACACTTATCAGCAGCACTTTTATATTAACGCAGTGCAAGAGAGACAAAAAGGTGAAATTTGGTTCTGCAAATTGGAGACTTCTTTTGATTTTCCCGAGATTCACAACCAGGGGATTCCTCAGTAAGTGGGGCATGACCAGGGGATTGGCCGACAGGAGCTGCCCGAGGAAACAATGAGCTTATGAGGACTGTGGCCAATTAGTCTCTTCTTCCTCCTTCCCTTCCTTCCTTCCTCCCGCTCTCCCTCCCTCCTTCCTTCTTTCTCTCCCCTTTTTCCTTCCTTCTCTCTTCCTTCACCCCTTTCCCCTTTCTCCTTCCCATCTTCCCTTCCTTTTCTTTTTCTTAGAGATTACACTCAACCTTGAACTTGCTAGTCACTTCTTCTGCCACCCCAGCACACAACTTTTTAGTGTTGCCTCTACACATCATTTCTATGTATTTATGGTCTTTAAGTCAGGGTGTCAGATTTTTATGCGACCTGAAAATCTGCAAGTTTTTGTAAGAATTCTATTTAATGTGATGTATTCTCATATGTTCTTGAGCTTAAAACTTCTGGTACATGCTCATTAATCCTCCTCAACAGGTGTTACATGAAGACAACCTTAATGTCTTCTTGTGAAAGAAATGGTTACAAAGTATCAGTTATTGGTCATTATAGCCAATTTGACACAAATATGTTTGCATAAATGAACTTTAAAGCTTAGGAAAAGAATTGGACTCTATATAGACATAAATATATGTATTAGTTGAACAGTTTCCATCAAAATAGCACAAAAGGTTTACGCATATGTTGGTAGGAATCACCCGGAGAACCAAAGTGCACATAAAAGCCTCCATACAAAGGAGGATGGTTATGCTATAAATAGTTTAAGATGAGCTTCGCTTTGAGCGACTCTGTTTTGTTATCTGGAATTAAACAGTTTTTATTCAGTAACTTCACTTCTGTTCCTTATTACCAAAGAGTTATTGTGTTTTCACTTAAAGTAAACTCGACTTTTAAAAAGGATAGTAAGAAGGAAGTTTTCTTGCTGTTGGTTTCCTTTTGTAAATAAATATTTACTCAAGGCATGAAATTTCTCTTTGAACAACGGACGCTTCCAATGGAGAAATTCTCCAAGCTTTGGCATATTTTTGTGGTTCGGACTGATTACACGCTCCAATGTCATCATAGAACATGTGTACTGTAATAATCATTCAAAAATAAATATGTAAATAAAACAACATATATAAATGGGTGCACATGTGATACATGTGTAGAGATTTTGTATAAGTATGTGAGACATCTCTTTTAGAGGATTGAATGCTTACTAAAAATGGCCACTTAAAAAAGCAGCTAATAATGTAGGCCTGTTCTAAGATATAATTTAATTGTCTGGCAATCATGGTATTTTTTTCTGTGATTAATTAAATTTGGTTATTGATGTGAGAAGTTTATTTGAGAGAGAAAATAGAATGCTATACACAAGATGATATATTTAGGAGACTATTATTCAAGTGTTTATTTAACTTATTAAACCAAAATAATTATTAATTGCTATAATGTAGCCCATGTTAAAAATGTGCGATTCTTTAATACAGCAAGCAATGTCTAGAAAATTATTCCACTACTTGCAAACTTTCTGCTGTAATGCTGTTTACCTTAACTTTGATTTTATGAAAAAATTGGAAACATGAATGTCCAAACTAGAAGATTATTTAAATATTACTGTAAAAGATAATGTTCTTAATGCTACAATAAGCAAAAAGCTTTACATATATTTTCCTTATTCTGTATAATTTTTTCTTGCAGTTTGTAGAATGGTTGCATTTGATATCCATCCTAAATTGAAAGAATCATCCATGTATGTCCATGTATAAATATATTCATAGGTATGTGTGCATGTACATTGCAAGTATATGTAATACAGACAATATAGTTCATGCATGTGTATTTAAAAGTTACGTGAATTATTTGATATTGTAAATGCTTCTCAACAAAAATGAAAATGTTGGAAATAATGTGGAATTGTTAAGTATTCCTAGAAGAATAAAGAGAAAAATGTTAGGAACCCTCCCTCCTTCTAAAAATAGATAGGCAGGGCTGGAGAGATGGCCTAGCGGTTAAGAGCGCTGACTGCTCTTGCAGAGGACTCGGGTTCGAGCCCCAGCACCCACATGGCGGCTGAGAGCCGTCTGAAACTCCAATTCCAGGAGAACTCCAGTTCCAGGGGAGTCCGACACCCTCTTCTGACCTCCGCGGCGTTGCATGTCACGGGTGCACAGACTTGCATGCAGACAATACATTCATACACATACGGAAATAAATAAAATAAAAAAAAAATAGATAGGCAATGGCACTTGGTTACCCAGGAATTTGGAGTTACCATGCATTCTGATAACATGAATCTGTTCATTTTCTTAGTTATTTTTAGGGCTGCTCTTGCTGATTAAAATCTCTCTGTGACAGACAGCCCTGTCGGTCTGCCTTGCTGACGGCAACACAACTCACAGTTCTCTGAGGTCCTTACCTGTGGTTCTCTGTGTTTGGAAAGCTGAAAATGAGTCACAAAGAGAAGCTTATTGTGGGCCTGACCTGAGTCAGACTCCGGATGGGGTTCAGAGTTGTGTTGTGACAGGCACTGGCCCACATACTTATGATATGATTTATTTGTGATGTTGGTACCCATGGCCTCTGTCTCTCTTGTTAAGGCAGAATCACTACTTTTTTGTTCTTGTTATTTATTTTGTCTTTTTCTGTATTTTTAAATGTATATATCCCTCCTCCTCCTCTTCTTCTTCTATTATTATTATATCATTATTATTTGGAAAGAGGGTCTCCCTGCAGCTTCAGCTAACCTGAAACTCACTAAGTAGGTCAGGCTGGTCTCCATCTCACAGAGATCCACTTGCCTCTGCTTCCTGAGTGCTGGGATTAAAGGTGGTTTGCCACCATGCCTGGCCAATCCTTTTATTTTAAGTCATTTTTATCTTTGAACCTACAGATTATCTCTTGTTGAAACAGATAGGTGGATCATTTTTTATCTTGCTTGATAATATCTAAGTTTTGATGTACTCTTCAACTCATTCACTAATTTCATTCCATTGCCAATATAAGTGGACTTATATCTAAGATTTTAGTTTTTAAATTATTGATTGACTAATTGATTGATTAATGTGTTTGTGATTGCTTCTGTGTGGAGATTGGAGGGGAACTCTCTGGAATCAATTCTTTCTTGCTACTTTGTGGTACCCAGGGATCTGGGTTGTTAAACCTGCCAGCAACTGCCTCTACCCACAGAGCATCTCCCTGACCCCATTTTGCTTTTTATTTCCTGGATTTTATGTCACCCCGTATTTCTCCTCCTGTTTTCTTTGGCATTGTTATTATTTTCTGTAGCAGCACTTTAGTTCTAATGATTATCATACTTATCTCTCTATATCTGGGGAGTCTCCACCCAAGGATTCAGCCAACTGTGAATTAGAAATATTGGGAAGCTGGCTGCGATGAGTCGTACCCGTAATCCCAGCATTCCTGAGGCTGAAGCAGGAGGATGATGACCACAAATTCTTAGATAATGAGGCAGCAGCATTTCCCAGTGATACCAACCCCCTATCTTCTTAGTTCTTTTCGAGTTCTAAGCTATTGTATTGCAGAAATATTTTTGAATTTACACATTTTCAACATTTGCCTAATTTGTGGAGCAGTATTTACAATGTGAAGTAATTCGTACCACTTTTTTTTTTTTTTTTTTTTTTTTTTTTGAGACAGGGTCTTCCTGTAGTCCCAGCTGTCCTGGAACTCACTCTGTAGACCAGGCTGGCCTTGAACTCACAAAGATCCACCTGCCTCTGCCTCCCAAGTGCTAGGATTAAAGGCATGTGCCACCACGCCCGGCCAATTTTGTACCACTTTTAAGTGTGCATGTATAAGCCTATAGCCAGGCAGAATAAATAAATAAACAAAAAATATTAAAAAGAATCATATTGGGTAGATTTTCTCCTTTCTCACATCTCTTTCAGACACATTCATGTAACTCTACTGCTATCCCCCTCTCTTCTTGTAGGATGTCTTCATTTTTCTTCATTCTTTCCTTCTCACCTTTCTGTTGGCCTAATCTCCATTTAATTTAAAATGTGCTGATTGTCTCTTCTGTCAGTTCACATTTATCTTTACATCCCTCTGTGAAATTTAAACTTCTAGTTATTTATTGTGTTTTTTAATTAAAATTTATTCTTATATTTTGTATGAGAGTATTTTGCCTGCATGTATATAAGTGTACCACGTGCATGCAGGGCCCACAGAGGAAAGAAGAGCGTGTCTGATTCCCCGGAACTTGAGTTGTAGATGATTGTTAGCTGCCATATGGGTGCTGGGAACTGAACCCAGTGCTCTTAAAAGCTGAACCATCTCTACAGCCCTTAATTATTGTAATTTTTTTGTCTTTTTGAGACAGGGTCTCCCTTTAGTCCCAGCTGGCCTGGTGCTCGCTATGTAGATCAGGCTGGCCTTGAACTCACAGAGATCTGCCTGCCTCTGCCTCTGCCTCCAGAGTGCTGGGATTCTAGAAATTCCATTGGCTTCTCTCTAGCATTTCTTTCCCTTTGTTGGGTTTTTCTTTGACATAATTTTTCAGTCATACCTCAGATCTTTTATTATGCTTTCTTGTAGTCCTTTGAACATAATTATCATATGTATTTTGAAGTCGATGCTCTTAAACATGACCTCTGGGCACTCTCATAGGCAATTTATCTCGATGCTGTTTTCCTGTTATGTGTTGTGTACTGACTAGTTTCTTTCAGTGGAAATTGGTCAGATGCCATTATATACTGTAACTATGGATAGTAGTCCTGGTTACCCCGGCCTTGTATTTATCTTTCAGTGACTGACTGGACTATTTCAGTAAACCCTGTTTACCTTGTGGTGTTGGTCCTCTGATGCTGGTGCTTTGGAAGAAGCTTTCTGTTATTCAGATTATATGACCCCAATGATCTGTCTTCGTGTCTACTGATTCTTCCCCAACCCCCAGCAGTTCCACTGTACTTCTGAAATCTTCCAGTGATTTTTATGGCATATCAAGACATTGTACTTTTAAATGTCAGAATTTCTATTTGTCTCTAAAGATAATTTCTTTTTATTGATATTCTGTATTGAAAAAGTGTTTTCATCACACCATCCCTTAATTTTCTAAACATGGTTTCTTTCATTCTAACTCATTTGGTTTTTTAAATTTTTTAATTAATTTTATTTATTTCTGTATGTGTATGAATGTACTGTCTGCATGCAAGTTTGTGCACCCGTGTCGTACAATGCCGCGGAGGTCAGAAGAGGGTTCGGATTCCCCTGGAACTGGAGTTCTCCTGGAATTGGAGTTTCAGACAGCTCTCGGCCTCCATGTGGGTGCTGGGTATTGAACCTGGGTCCTCTGCAAGAGCGTCGGCGCTCCTAACCGCTAGGCCATCTCTCCAGCCCCATTCTAACTCATTTGTAACAACTCCTTTGTGAAAGTTCTCTCCTGTATCCAATACCTGGGCCCCCTCGAAGATAATTTCTTCTTTTTTTTAAAGGTAGTTTCTACTGCCAAGATTTCCTGTCTTTTACATGTTTTATTTTTTGTTAAAAACTAGACATTTTAGATCATATGTTACAGCAACTGCAGATTCTCCTTTCTCTCCAGGATCTCTGGTTGTTGATAGGTTTTGTTATTTTATTTCTTTTGCAGTTTGCCTACTTCCTCTCTTGAGTGCTGCCTTTGACTCACTGCCAGGGGTTTCCCCTTTGTTTTGTTTCTAAGTTTGGACTTCCAGCAGTTGCCCAGTCACCGCTAGCTTAGAATGACTTAATAGTCAGCCAGTGACGATCAGTTTGTAGTCTTTAAATATGTAAGACCTCTTTCCTTTGCAGGAGGATCTGTGGAGAGTTGGGGGATACTTTCAAGTTGGCTCTACCCTCAGGGTCGAGTAGTTCTTGGGCATTCACGCAGCGGTCCTCCATGACTGCAGCCTCACCCATGTCCACAGCCTTCAAAATTCCAGAACAGAGAGATATCTACCAAGGCCCTTCAGGAAGTCTGTCTTCTTTCAGACTCTCCATATTCAACCTCTGGCTGATGAAGTATTTTGTTTGACTGCTTTTGCTAAGTTATTAGACTTCTCTCAAACGTTTACTGGTAGGATCTCTACTGTTTTCAACAATGCCTCCAGACATGAGTTCCTCCAGATCTTATTCCAAAAATGGCAGACCCTCAGCAGAGGCGCATTGTAGTCAGCAGCCTTTTCTTACCTCCCATCCTGGGAAGAATCCCTACTGCTCTACTGTGCTAAAACTGGGGACTGCTGAGAGCCAGGAAAAATATCAGACTGTATTCAGATTGCTCTCTTTCCTAGATAGTGCCAGAACTCAATACATTTTTATGCATTTTGATTTATTTTTGTTTAATTATACAACCTAGAAACATTCTATGGTTAGTCCTAAGAATACTTCACATTTCTTATAGTTTATTGGCTGCTACTTTAACATTTCTACCTTTGTTTTCGTGAATGTGAGTGTAATTACCTGTAAACTGGTATGTGTAGGAATATGCAGTCATAAGTATCCAAAAGAGAGGCTCCAGATGAGTCTCTGGGATCTTGTTTGTTAGAGTTTGGAGAGTGAATGTCTCTCAAAGGTCCATGTGTTAAAGACTTGGTCCACAGCACCATAACAACATTAGCAAGTGGTAGAACATTTGGGAGATGGATCCTAGTGGGAAGAGGTTCAATTCTCGGGGTTGTTCTCTTTCTCTCGTTTGCTCGCTCACTCCTACAAAGTGAGCTGCTATAATGGACCACCTCTCATCATCAGCTGCAAAGCGATGGGGACAGTTGCCCATGGGCTGAAATCTCTGATAATGTAAGCTAAAATAAATGTTTCCTTCTCTGTGTGTGTATATGCTCACATATGTGGATCTATGTGTGCTCTCAGGGAGGTGTGTGTGTGGAGGCCAGGGTATCACATGTCACATCCGGTTCTGCAGGATCAAACTCAGGTTCTCATTCTTGCAAGGCAAACGTTTTACCGACAGAGCTATCATCCCAGCCCAACATTTCCTCCTTAAAAGTTACACATGTTCAGTACTGTGTCATAACCAGAGAAAGCTGATGAACACTATTTAAGCCCCAGCAGCCTCATGCTGACCTCTTTCATGAGTTGAATGTTGTGTAATATCCCAGTCAATGAAGGCTCCAAAAATGTTTGAAAGCCACTGTCTCACAGTGTCACAACTTAACTAATGCACTTTTTCCTCAAAAAGGAAAACTTTGTAATTAAAAGCTTTCTTTGAAATTTTTCCCCTGTGACAATTAAGTTTTGTTACTTTAATTTTGAAGTTGGAAGAAATGAATCTTTGTAGCACTGTGAGCAACACTCTTAATATTCTAAAAATGACTTCAAGATCAGACACCTACACTGATCACTGGGTACCAGAAAGGGTAGAGTTCAGAATGTCTGTGCATCTGGACAAACCATGTCTCTTATCTGGAAAATTCCCTCACTCCTCTCATTCCCTGGACAGGCTTCCTTTGTTCTACATCACACTCTCAATCCAAATAATCTTGCAGCTTCTAGATAACAGAGAGTTCTTAAGTTCACAAATGTTCATAAATTTCAAAAAATTTTATTCACTTGCCCCAAATCTAATTTAATTTTAAAATCAGGATTAAAATAAATATTTGAGGAATAGTTATTCATATAAAAGTAAAGCATTCAGGAGGTAGAGACAGGTAGATCTCTTGAATTCAAGGCCAGCCTGCTCTACATAGTGAGTTCCAGGCAAGCCAAGGCTGCATTAAAAAAAAGAAGAATGAAAGAAAAGATAAGCACAAAGCTTCCTCATGACATGGAACTTCTCTGCTCAGGAGTTCAACCAAAAATGTAGCTATGACCCTAAATACATTGGCTTTTCAAACAGTTTTAAGTTAGATGGATGTGACTGAGCCTGCACCTTTAAAGCAGCAGAAGTAGGAACTGATATGAGTGTCTTAGCCAGGTATATGAGATCACTGATTACTAAACTGAGACTGTAGCAAACAAACACACAAACTGTCCAGGCAAGCAAGCCCAATGTGCTTCTAGCAGCCTCTGTTCCATCTATAATACTGCACATGTTCTTTTTTTTTAAGCTGTTACTTTCAATTCTATTTCCTGTGGTGGCTCATTTCCCGCCACTTCACTCTCTCCTACTTCTGTTCAACGCCTCTCTCAATGTTTTGAAGTTTTATTTACTTATTTGTATGCACACGTGGGGGCGTGCATTAGCCTGTGCGTATGAGTGTGCGTCTGTGTGTGTACAACAGACTGTACATCAGGTGCCTTCCTCAGCTGCTCTCATCCTTATATTTTTAGCCGGTGTCTCCTTGAACTCAGAGCTTCTTGTTGTGCCTAGGCTGGCTGGCCAGCCATCCCTGGGGATCCACCTGTCTCTGCACCCTCCCCTCCAGCACCAGAATTGCAGACCACACTGCTATGCATGGCTTTTATGTGAGGGCTGGGAATCCTAGCTCAGGTCCTTCTGCTTGTGCTACAAGCACCTGATCCACTGAGCCATCTCCTAGCCCCTTGACATGGTAAAGTTCTTGAGCACTGCAGAGGGAGGATGCCCTTTGTCCTTGAACCAGTTAGCGAGGTGGGTACACTGGGGAAGTGGCCTCCCTGGTAGTGTTTGGAAGCACCAGTTTCCCTTCCTCTAATACGGATGCTGAAGACAAAGAAATGAAGGAATGGAAAGGTCTGGCCACTGCTCCTAGCAAGTCTCCGTGGGGTTCCGAGCCTATCTGCTGGGACTGGGGGTGCTGTAGGCTGAAGTCATGGGCTGAGGGTGTTGCTCTGTGGCAGATCATGTGCCTGGTGTGTGCAAGGCCCCTGCTTCCATCCTTAGCACTGTAGAAGGAAAAGGAAAGGTAAAGCTATTCCAGGACCAGGACAGGGTCAAGCTTGGGGTCAGTCCCTTGTGTCAGAACTCCCCACATGTGGGTGCTGGCTTGTGGTTTGGAAGTTTCCTGAGTTCTTCAGGATGTTCTTCCTGTGTGACAGACTTGATTTCACATTTCTTTTCGAGTTACATTTATTTCTCATCATAAGGCCATTTCCATATAAAACAAGAATATCTCATTGGCATTTGATTGCAGTTGAACTCACTGGGAGCTCTTTCAGCTTGCCTGCCAACACTGGCCAATTGGGCCTGCTGAAGACGGCAAACTGTGAGAAGCCTTCACAGCCTGTTCAAGAAGAACGGGAAATGAGTGTTACTGGCCTCGAGGGGCCCTTCGCTTCCCTGTCTTCTAAATTTTCCTCTAACTCTGGCTTCAGCTTTCAACAAACCTTAGCTGGTAGCCAAGAAAAATACTTTTAAGAACACCCCTTCAAAACTAACAGGGAGAAGATTTATAAATTTAAAAATAATTATAACGAAGCAGGAAGTTGAGTTCCATGCATGAATCTTTTCTGTCACCTGCCAAGGGGCTTTGAAGGCAGTAGGGGACTAGTTGTGTCTCACGATGCTCTACCTCTATCAATCCTCCTGGCTGCCCTCCATCTCCGTGAGAGAGGCATGTTCCTGGATGTCGGGCAAGTGGAATGTTTCAGAGGAAGGAAAAACAAAACAAAACAAAACAAAGTACTCCATCTCCCTTGTCCCCCCCACCCCCCAAGAAAAATCCTGGCTTGCACTCCAGGCCTCTCACTCCAAATGGAGAGGAAAGTCTGTACATAGGTTTTGGTTCCCCAAAGGAGAGAAAATGAGAAGGTACTTCCTATCCATTAAAGTATCCAAAACATTGCTGAGGGAACGTTAAGCCACTCCAGATGCTAAGCACGTTAAGTCCAAAGAAGGCAAAAACTTGCGAGGGCACACGTCGTGCAGGCCATTTCCTTCAGGAAGCTCACGGTTCTCCAGCTGGTTCTACCAGCAGGCAAGAAACTTGCGGACCTGAGCACAGAAGGAGCCAGACCAGCCTGTCTTCGCAGTCTTCCTGTTCACACAGTGTGCACAAGTGGAGGTCAAAGCCTAAGATCCTGGAGGTACAGATACTGTACTCCTCAGGGCTCCAGGTACTGCCCTGGAATACTGCAATGTGAAAAGAAAAACACTAACCATGCAAGTAATCAACACAGACAGTGTTTGTTACTTTAGTAAACAACAAGCTTTTCTATAAAGGCAAATGTATCACTAATCACAGAGGTACTTCTTGAGCTTATTAGTACAATGACTAATGTGAAGTTAAGCAGTTGGCCAGTATCATTGGCAAAGTACCACAATTCATAGTCTTTTAATTTTTATGGTTTTATAGTTT
The DNA here is from genome assembly GCA_009823505.1 of Rhizomys pruinosus. Classification (NCBI taxonomy): domain Eukaryota; kingdom Metazoa; phylum Chordata; class Mammalia; order Rodentia; family Spalacidae; genus Rhizomys; species Rhizomys pruinosus. Next base: position 4,664,899 of record VZQC01009113.1, read on the forward strand.
TATAGTTGTGTTGTAAGTCCTATGATACACAACAAGAAAACATTACTAAAATATGAAAACATAAAAAATCCCAGGACATAGAACCCTGGCACAATAAAACAACTACCAGAAGTACTGCCAGGGCTGATTTTAAGTTATACACTGGAACCAACTCAAATGCCCCTCGACTGACAAGTAGACAACAAAAATGTGGTCCATCTACACAACGGAGTTCTATGCAACAGTAAAGAAAGATGACATCATGAGCTTTGCTGGTAAATGGATGGAACTCGAAGCCATTATGCTAAGTGAAGTAACACAGTCCCAGAAAAACAATTGGCGAATGGTATCCCTCACTTGTGGATGCTAACACCAAATCTCTAGTTGAAAGGCAAGGTAAGCAATGTTAATGTTATATTTCTTTTTATCTGAAAGCCACTGTGCTGTTATAATGTGAATCCATTAACAGACTTTAGAATTAACTTACCACTTATTTTCAGACTTTGTAATTACAGTATATGGGTAGAGGTATGTATTCATATTTTAGAGTAATATAAAATTAAAGGGAAATGTGAATTCCTAAACATATTTTGGAATTAACATAAAAAAACAGCCTGGCCCTGGCATAAACACAGACACATTGATAAATGGAATAGAATTGATGATCCAAATATAAATACACATCTTCAGCCACCTAATTTTTTTTATCAGGGGAGCACAAATTGATCTCCCATTGGAGAAAAGGCAGCATGTTCAACAGAATGTGCTATCAAACTGAATAGTTACACGTACAAGACTGAAACCAAATCCGTATCTCTCACCCTGAACAAATTAACTCCAAATGGATCAAGGACCTCAACATAAAACCTGCTGCCCTGAATCTGATTAAGGAAAAGAGTAGAGAATACAATGGAACTTACTGGCATTTTCTGAGCAAGGAATTTCAGAATAGGAATCCAATAGTGTAGGTATTAAGACTCAAAACTGACGAATGGGACTGCATGAAACTAAAAATCTTCTGTACATCAAAGGACACCATAATTCATGTGAAGAGACAGCTTACAGAATGGGAAAAATATTTACTAGCTATACATCTGACAAAGAATTAATATCCACAATATACAAAGAACTAACAAACAACCCAATTGGAGCAAGGACCTAAACAGAGACTAGTCAAAAAATGAAATGCGAGGCTAAACACACACACAACACACACACACACACACACACACACACACAGAGTCAAATTTGCCCCCAAATGTCCTTTGGTATGACTGCATCCATCCCTTGTAGCCTAGTTAACCTACCAAGAGTCACAATTAAAAGAGATTGATTCTCCCCTTCCCAGCAGCCCTCAGCTTCCAATAGCTCTTCAGGTAGGGTTGGAATTTCGTACCAACTTCCCCAAGTCTATGCTGGGATTTTGTCTGGTTTGAGCTTTCACGGGACTTGTGCATTCTCCCACATACTGTGACTTAATGTGAGTAACTTTGCAGCTGTCTGAAAAACTCTGTGTCCTTGTGTCATCTACCACCTCAGGATCTTGTAGTCTTTCCGCACCTTTTCCTCAATTATCTGTTTGGAGGCAGAAGTTTGATATGAATGCCTTATCTGCTGTGTCTTATTCTTTAGAGATTAGTCAGTTGTATGTTTCTGTGTTAATTGCTGTCTGCTGTATAAGAGTCTCTGGTGAGAGCTGGGAAATGCTTATTAGTTTATGGGTATAACAATAAGTCATGGAGTCACTTTAATACTATGTCCTTTTAGAAGATAATAGTACTAGGCCTTCCCCCATGGCCTGTGGTCTGCCTAGACAACATATTTCTAGGCCTGATCTCAATGATACATATGGGCTCCACCTTATGAAGCAGACCTTAAATTCCATTAGAAAGTGGTTGGTTTCTCCCATAATATTTGAGCCAGGCCAGTTGTTGAAGCATACAGGACTCTTACCTGGGTAAGGGTCATGATTAATTTACTTTCAGTAGCATGTATAACACCCTTCAGTACTGTAAAAGCCAGCAGAGTTGAAACTGTGGAGCTAGTACTGCCTTGATTTCTCCTTGTTTTTTTTCCTGTGGGTCATGCATGTTGTGTCTTCAGTAATGGGGTCTTACTGTCAAGTTCTAGTGGGAACCAAGAGTAGGGACAGTGACCAGTGTTGTATGAGGGTCTAGAACCCCTGATCAAATTGCAAAAGAGGGAATCCGTCTCTGGCATTGGGCTTTTAGTTTGCTAGCCTATGGTGTCTACTAAAGATAATGCCCCTGTTAAAAGGCAATTCCTTTTAATCTCTTTTCATAATGTATACATATACTTTAAGAGGTTTCTATAGTGGTAGGCTTCTATATGGATTTTTTTCTAAAGGCCTTTAGTGTTAGTTACTTCTCTCTATACTCCTTCCTCTGCCCTGCCCTCCCATTTCCCAACTCAATTAACCCATTTTCCCTTTATATCACTGCATCTATCTCTCCTCCTATGGAGCGCCCCCCCCATGGTAATTTACTGGTTTCTTGGCCTCTCTGCATTTTTAATTGAAACATGTATATCAAAGAACTCAAAGCTAGGATCCATCTATGGAAAGAACATGTGACATTTGTCTTTCTGGGTCTGGGTTCCCTCAGTTAAGATTATTGTTTCTGAGATGGACTAGCAGTTAAGAGCAACGACTGCTCTTGCAGAGGACCCGGGTTCGATCCCCAGCACCCAGGTGCACAGACCTACATGCAGAGAGTACATTCATACACATAAAAAAAAAGATTATTGTTTTCAGTACCATCTAATTACCTGCAAATTTCATGATCTCCTTTGCTTGGCCAGCTGAATAAAACTGTGTTGTGTAAATGGGCCCGACTTTCAATATCCATTCATGAGTCGAATGGCATCTGGGTTGTTTCCATTTCCTGGTAATTGTGAAAAGGGAGCTATTAACATGGATGAACAAGTATTTCTTTAGTAGGCTGTAGAAGCTTTGCACATGCTCGAGAGTGGTATGGCTGGGTCAATTTGTGGCTTTGTGAGGAATCTCCACAGATTTTTATAGTGGCTGCACCAGTTTGCACTCCCACTTACAGCGGTGATAAGACCACCCTTTCCCTACATCCTCACTAGCATTAGTCCTAGGTGGTATTATTATTATTATTATGCCATTCTGGGTCACATAAGATGAAATGCAAAGTGGTTTTAATCTGCATTTTGCTGGTGACTAAAGATGTCAAACATTTTCTTAAGCATCTCTCAGTCATTTGGACTTCATCTTTTGAGAAGCCCCTGTTTAGTTTCTTATTCCCCCTTTTTTTTTAATTTTTATGACCTCTGTTACATTCTTTTTTGTGTGCTTTTATTGATGTTTTGTGTATTTCAGACACCATTTTTCTTTTTTTTTTTTTTCTTTTTTTTTTTTTTATTGTTTTTACCTTGATGCTTTGTGCATTCATACATTTTTCCAATTCAGTTCAGGCTTATTTCCCTTTCCTCCCCCCACCCCCACCCATCCCAGATCATGCATTCTGCCATTAACTGTCCTGCATCTTTCTCTCAGTTTTTTTTTCATTTTTAGCTATAAGTGATAATCCATTGAGTACAAGCATCCTTCATGCAAAAACTATCTGCAGGCTGTTGTGCCAAAACACCTACAGCCACCATCCATGTGGGGGGTGACAGGTTGTTTGTTCAATCAAGTTGATCAAATGAGTGTCCAGACTAACATTGCTGTAGTTTCACACTCACCCCAAATCGCAGCCCTTACATTTCTTACCACGCCCTCTTCTCGCAGATTGTTCTCTAGTCTTTAGAAAAGGGCACAGGTGGATGAAGAGTAAAACAGTCCACTCTCTCTGGAGCTGTTGACTTGGACTCTGGTCAATTCTGGCTGTTTCCTTTCATGGGCTGACAGTTTGTCCAGGAATAACCTTTCAATCCTACTAATGAAGAACAAGCAATTAGATAATATAGGTATTTAAGCAGCACTAATAGTTATGGTAGTTACTTTAGCATAACACATGTTTTGGATATATGTTAATCCATGAATTACAATTTTTCCCCTGTTAAATATGACAGGGTCTTACTGTGGCTTATAACATCTCCTAACCTGTAGAGGATGTAAGCTTGTGGCATCAGCCTTGGGTTATTTCTCCAAGGGGAGAGCCAATAGCCATTAGATTTGGGATATACAGGCACATGGCTGCCTCTGCTGCACAGTATTTCCGGCAGGTGAGGTGTAGCTGGTGTGACGGTGGAGGTCTTGCTTGACTCAGGGAGACCATATTTGCTTTATTGGTTTAGTGGCCTTTGGTAACACTCTCTGGCATTCCAGAGAGGCAACTGTACAATTGCATGTGTGGTTTCAATACATCCCTCCCATGTTAAACGTCAGGTCTTCAGCAGCAGAGTCTTATTGCCTCTCCTCCTGTAGGTATCCCAACTTAGAGGCAAGGCGCCTTACTTTTTGGGGCCTTGGATCCCCTGGCCAACATCCACCTGGGTAGAACAATCCATTGCTGATGTCAGAGCTCCTGTATTAATATATTTTGCCTGAGTGCATAGCCCTAAGACTTTAGTATTATATTTGGTTCTGAAAGAGAATCTCTTCCACAGTTCCATGTCTAGTAGTCAATTAAAAGAAAGCAGTTTTTACCGGTTTTATAAGAGATTACCTCTACAATAGTTGTCTCCAATTTAACAGTTGGGAGCGACCTCATCATCCATCATATTTCTCCTTGTTCTATGGGGGGGAAGGCAAGAAAGTCTCTCATATCAGAACCTTTGTGGCACCTAGAAGGTAAGTTTCATTAGGACTCATTATAACTAGTTGTTACATGTAGGATCCACAGAGGGTTCGATGTTTATGGCAATCTGAGGCTTTTCTTCCTTTGAATGTTCAAACGGGTCAGCCTTTCGTTGCAACTTTTTGGTACATCCTACTCAATGAAAACCTGTATCTTTTCTTTCTCAGCCGTTAATTGGTGACGTTTTGTCCTGTTGGAACAACAAATCTTTCCCATAGTTAGTTTTAAGATTTGAATTGCAAGGTTTGATGAAAAGGTTTCATGTCTTTCTGTATCCCCCCCCCCTTTTTTTTTAGCTATGAGTCTCCAGAAGACAGTTGTATTATACATGACTATAGGGTGGAGTCAGGCACAGATTTCATCAATTCCCCATGCTGTTTTGGGTTACTATATATGATTAATTTGGAAGCAAACTTAATTTTTACGTTAAATCATCTTAAAGAAAATGCATACAAGGTGATACTGTACAACAGAGAAATTTATAGAGACATTGTATTTAATCCCAAAGTCGTTTCTTCTACAGATTTTATGTAAAGCCAAATGTGGGCAACAGCGAATTAATACTCCATTTAACTCAGATGCTTACCATTTTTACAGAGTCTTAAACCAATGTTGTTTAATATACACATTTACTTTTACTAAGTCCTAAATCACTGTGTCCTGTAGACAGTGTCTTGGCGAAACTGGGTACTTGCTGAGCTCACGTCAATTAAATATGCCTAATCGGTATATACATCCCGTGTCCCTCTCCACCCATCCCCCCTTCTCAATTTTCACCATTTCAGTCATTTACCTGATGCAGTCTTTCTGTTGTTTTCTTTTACTATCATCCCTCTCCATGAGAAATATTTATATCTGTTGTTTAGGTACTAGCATCCACATATGAGACACCATATTTTTTTTTGTTTTTTGGGACTAGTTGTTACTTCACTTAACAGAATTGTCTTCCAGCTCCATCCATTTACCTGCAATTTCAATGATGTATGGTCCCTCTTTACTGTGCATAGTACTACTCCATTGTTACATTGTACCACATTTCTCCTATCCACTCGTCAGTTGAAGGGCAAACCTGGGCTGGTTCCGCCTTTTTGCTATTGTAACAGAGCTTGCAATAAACATAGCTGTGCATGATCTTTGCAGTAAGTTGGTCTTGTGGGTATAACCCAGGAGTGGTATGACTGGGTCAAATGGGAAGGCTCATTTTGAGTCTTCTAAGGTTCTCCACACTTTTCCACACAGTGGTTGTACAAGATTACATTCCCACCAGCAAATGGATGAGGTTCCCTTTCCCCACAACTCTCCAGCACTTGGTATCAATTCGTTGTTTCTGATCCTGCCAGTCTTATTGGAGTAAGGTGATATCTCAGAGTGGTTTTAATTTGCAATTTCCTTAATTATCAGAGATGTTGAACATTCTTTAAGATGTTTCTCGGCCTCTCATAAACTTCCTCCTCTGTGAGTCTCTATTCAGATCCTTTTGCTCCATCCTTTTGAATGATTCAATTTGTATTTCTTTCTTCTTTGTTTTTTTGAGTAGCTTGTTATACTCTGGAAATTAATGCTTTGTCAGATGTTCTTTGTGTAAGGTTCCTTCCCACTCTGTTGGGGTCTTCTCTCACTTCCTTTATTGCTTCTTTGATGTACAGAAGCTTTTGTTTTTTAGTTAATGAGTGCCCATTTTTTGTCATTGTCGATCTTATATTTCTTGTGCAGCTGCTTGTCTGATTTAGGAGTCTTTTCCTACACCCTATTCGTTGAAGTCTGCTGCCAATTGCTCTCTCTCTATCACCTCCAGAGTTGGGGTTCACGTTGAGGTCTTTTGGTCCATCTGCGAGTTGACCTTTGTACAAGGTGAGAGTAGGGGTTTAGAGTTTGGCATTCTTACTAAGTGGTGATCCAGTTTTTGCAAGCCCACTTGCTGATAATGCTGTTTTCTCTTCCAGTTGGTTTCTTGTCCCTTGGTGTCATAGCATATGAGGGTGGTTGAAATTGTATGGAGCTCAGGTTCTCGCGATCTTCATCTTTATTCCATGGTCAACTGGTCTGTTTTTGGTGGCAGTACCAGGCTGTCTGTATGCACTAGTGAGCCGCGTGTGAGTAGGTAGCTTTGGATGTCTGCGATCACTACGCGATCCCCCCTGTATCTGCTCCTTTTCACTCAGGGTTGCTTTGGCATTCGGGTCTTTTGTGTCTTTTCAAATATGAATTGAGGATTTTTTTTCCAAGGCCTGTGAAAGAAGACTTTTGAGGGGTTTGCTGATTGGGATCGCATTACATCTGTACACTAGTTTGGGCTAGATGGACCATGTTTTATCATATTGTTATTTTTCCATCCATCGAGCCATGGGAGGTCCTTGGTTCCGATCGTGCTTGCTGATGTCTTTCCTCAATTTCCTTTTTCAGGGGTTTGAGAAATTTTTCTTGTACGAGATCGCTTGGCTGTCTTGGGTTCGGTTTGTTCCTAGTGGTATGTGTATTGTTTTTTGAGGCTATTTGTATTGGGAAGGTCTCCTTGTAATTCCTTCTTCAATTGCTTGTGTTGTGTGTACAGAAAGGCTACTGATTTTTCTACGGTCTTCATTTTCGTAGCTCCTGCCACTTTACCAAGTCTTACATCGTTTCTAGGTGTTTCTGGTGGAGTTCTTAGCATCCTATAGGTAGACAATCATATCATAAACAAAAAGG
>VZQC01009113.1:4681015-4715877 GCA_009823505.1 Rhizomys pruinosus
GGGGATATCCGACACCCTCTTCTGACGTCCACCGCAATCCAGGACGCGGGTGCACCAACTTACATGCAGCAGTACACTCGTACACATAAAAATATTTGTGGAGAGCGGGCGTTGGCCAAAATGGCGCTTTGGACCCTGGCCAGGTCTTATGACTATCGCCTGATTGTTGCATGACTGCCCAGCTCATTCCCCAGCCAATAAGAGAACGCCAAACCTGAACCCTCATTAGCATGTCCGCTGACTTCCGTATATTGTGCATACCACTTACAGACCAAAGAGAGACTGCCACGGCACTCGCCCCCTAGCAGGAGGCGGGGTTGAGAGAGGGTATATTAGAGGGGACACTGGAAGGGAGAGAGAGAGTTGGTGTATGAATTGCCTGAATAAACTGCGTCTGGAAGAACAAGAGTGTGTCCTCTCCTTTTTCCTGCCAGCCGGGAACAGAGAGCGACAAGGAGAGTGGCACTTCCTCTGTTAATTTTATATTACTCTAGTTATTGTATATGGGTGGAGAGTATGTATCCATATACATATACAGTATTTACATATATACAGTACCCATATATGGGTATACATATATACCCAAATGTATATATGTATACCCATGTATACATATATACATTTACCCATATACATATACATATACCCATACCCATATACATATACATGGGTATACATATATACCCAAATGTATATATGTATACCCATGTATACATATATACATTTACCCATATACAGTAATTACAGAATCTGAAAATAAGTGGTGGGTGGATTCTAGAGCCTGTTGAGAGATTTACATTATATCAACATAGTTGTTTTCAGATAAACAGATATATAACAATAATGTTGTTCAGCTTCCCTTTTATTTGGGGGGATTTGGTAAATTTTTTTTTGATGTTTAGTTTTTTGAGTCCTTTGTATATTTTAGATATTAATCCTGTCAGAGATATGGCTGGCAAGGGTTTTTCCATTTACTTGAATGATGGTACCCTTCGTGAGGTCCCATTTGTCAATTATTGGACTTATGACTGTATGGTAGGAGATGTGTTAAAAAAATACTTGCCTATAAATTCCATGTAGCCCCAACTTTCTTCTCTATATGATTCAGGGTTTCAGGTCTTATGTTAAGGTCTTTGATTCATTTGGAGTTGAGTTTTGTGAATGGCAAGATGGTAAGATCTAGTTTCATTTTTCTACATGCTACCATCCAGTTTGATCAGCATCTTTTGTTGAACATGTTATCTTTTCCCAAGTGTATATTTTTGGATCCTTTGTCAAAAACCAGGTGACTGTAAATGTGTGAACTTAAATCAGGGTCCCCAGTTCTAGTCCACTGATCAATGTGTCTGTTTTTAGGCCAGCACCATGCTGTTTTTATTACTATAGCTCTATAGTATCATTTGAGATTAAGCATTGTAGTGCCTCCAGAAGTTCTTTCATTGTTCAGGAGTCTATTGGCAATCCTGAGGTTTTTGTTTTCATATGAAGTTTGAGATGATTATTTTTCAATTTCTGTGAAGAATTGTGCTGGGATTTTAATGAGTATTGTATTAAATGTGTAGATTGCTTTTGGTAAGATGGCCACCTTTACAATATTAATCCTACCAATTCATGTGTGTATTAGTTATCTTTATTTTGCTGTGATAGAACACCATGGCAAAAGGAACTTGTAAAAGGAAAAGTCTATTTGGCTTATGGTTCAGAGAGTTAGAGCCCATGGTGTGGGGGGAGGCGTGTCAGCAGAGGCAGTCTGAGGAGAAAGCTGCGTGATCATGTCTGTAAACAGGAAGCAGAGAGGGACTCAAAATCTGACTAGGCCTAAGAACTCTCAAACCTATCCCAATGATGTGCTTCCTCCAACAACATTGTGCACCTCCTAAAATCCCTCAAACAGCACCACCACCCCGGGACAAAACTTTCCAAGTACTTGGAGCCCTTCGGGAACATTCTCATTCAAACCATCACCCAGATGATTTCCATCTTCTTCAATTTCTTTCTTCAATGTCTGAATATTTTTATTATGCAACTCCTTTATTTCCTTGGTTAGATCTATTCCACAATACTCTATTTTTTTAAAGGCTATTGTGAATGGGATCACTTCCTTGATTTCTTCCTCTGTTGTTTGCATATAGGAATCTACAGATTTTTATGTGCTAATGTTATATCTTAATGCTTTGCTGAATGTGTTTATCAGCTCTAGGAATTTTCTGGTAGAGTCTTTAGAGTCTTTTATATATTTTTAATTTAGTACTTTTATTTTATGTGTATGAGTGTATTGCCTGCAGGCAGGTAGATGCACCTGAGTCAGGCAATGCTCGAGGAGGTCAAAAGAAGGCATTGGATCCCTTGAAACTGGACTTATGGACAGTTGATAGCCACCATTGGGTACTGGGAATTGAACCCAGGTCCACTGCAAGAGCACCCAGTGCTCTTAACTGCTGAGTCATCTCTTCAGCATCCTTTATGCATAGAATCATATCATCTGCAAATAAGGATACTTTGATTTCTTCCTCCACAATTTGTATCCCATTCATCTTCTTTGTCTCATTGCTCTAGCTAAGACTTCAAGTACTATATTGCACAAGAATGGAGAAAGTGGACTTCCTTACCTTGTTCCTGATTTTAATAGCAATGGTTTGAGACTTTCTCCATTGAGGATGATGTTGGTCTTGTGCTTGTTGTATGTTGTCGTTATGGTGTTAAGATACGTCTCCTGTATGCCTGCATTCTCTACTATTTTTGTCTTGAATGGATGTTGGATTTTGTCACAGGCCTTTTCTGCATCTAATGGGATGATCATGTAGTTTCTGACTTTGAGTCTGTTTATGTGGCGGATTCCATTTATTGATTTAAGTATGTTGAGTCATTCTTGTATCTCTGGGATGAAGCCAGTTTTTTCATAGTAGATAGTATTTTTTATGTGTTCTGGCATTCAGTTAGCAAGTATTTTAAAGAGTATTGTTGTATCTATGTTTATAAGAGAGATTGGTCTAGGGGCTGGAGAGATGGCCCAGCGGTTAAGAGCACCGACTGCTCTTGCAGAGGACCTGGGTTCGATCCTCAGCACCCACATGGTGGCTGAGAACCATCTGTAACTCTAATTCCAGGAGAACTCCAGTTCCAGGGGAATCTGACACCCTCTTCTGACCTCCACAGCATTGCACGACATGGGTGCACAAACCTACATGCAGACAGTACATTCACACATAAATAAATAAATAAATAAATAAATAAATAAATAAATAAAAAATTAAAAAAAGAAGATTCTTAAAAAAAAAGAGAGATTGGTCTATAATTTTCTTCTTTGTTGGGTCAATATTACTGGATTCATAGAAAGAATTTGGGAGTGTTCCTTCCTTTTCTATTCCATGGAATGATTTGGAGAGTATTTGGTATCCGTCCTTTGAAAGTTTGGTAGACTTCTGTGCTGTATCTACCCATCTAGTCCTGGGCCCTTTTAAGTTAGGAGATTTTTTTTTTTGTATGAGTGTACTGTCTGCATGTAGGTTTGTGCACCCATGTCGTGCAATGCCGCGGAGGATAGAAGAGGGTGTCAGATTCCCCTGGAACTGGAGTTCTCCTGGAACTGGAGTTACAGACGGTTTTCAGCCACCATATGGGTGCTGGGGATTGAACTCAGGTCCTCTGCAAGAGCAATTGGCGCTCTTAACCGCTAAGCCATCTTTCCAGCCCTTAAATTAGGAGATTTTTAATTAAAGCATGTATCCTATTGCTTGTATGGGTCTGTTTAAATTATCTATGTCATTACAGAGAGAAATGGGTAAAATGGGGGCACATAAATGGGAGGGGGAAACCAAGGCTTATACAGAGACCTATGGAGTTAAAGGAGAAGAAGGAGCTCAAGAGAGGTGGGATTATCGGACACAGGCATTATCAAGGGGAAATGGGGAAAGTAGGGATATTTTAAATGGGGATGATGTGGACAGAGAGTTAGACATGGAGAGAGAGAGAGAGAGAATAAATAATGCTCAGCTAGTATAAAAAACCTATTGACAGGCCAGGGGCATGGTGGTATACACCTTTAATCCCAACACTCCGGAGGAAGAGGCAGGCAGATCTCTGTGAGTTCAAGGCCAGCCTAGTCTACATAGTGAGCTTCAGGTCAGCTGGGACTAAAGGGAAACCTTGTCTCAAACACACACACACACACACACACACACACACACAAACCCTACTGACAAATTACACATACAATATCTCTACATGAGTCCATGTGTGTAGACCTAAACACCACATAACAAGAAACAGGGCCAGACAGTAGAAACCTTCCTTTGAGTTGTGAGCCAGGGTAGTTTAAAAGACTCCCAGAATTACACAAGCTATTGCCACAGGCCTTGATGACCTCTCAGAACCTGAAGGTAGGACTATTGCTGAAGACGGGACATACTTCAGACACAGATTTTGAGCAGTGGAGCCGGAAATGACCTGGAAGCCTCCTCCCCTGAAGGCCAGCTCTCATAGCGCAGGAGAGCACTGTGCAAACTGCCAAGGGAGAGCAGCAGCTGATGGTCCATCCCCCCAGCTTAAAGACTTAATAACCACCACAATGACCAGCACAGCAAACTGTATTGGAGCAATAGTGACACTTTTATCTGGGGGTAATTAACAGATACTTAATTGAACTTAAACCTCACTTAATGGGAGAAAACTCATGTGTGGTACTGTAAACATAGCCAAATGCACATGGCTGGAGAAGTCATAAAGCTTAGAGAAAACTCCAAGGCTACTACATCCCTAGAGAAGTGTAATTTCTTACAATGTGCAAAATGTGGATCTTTATATTTACAGACAAGTATCTGAGTCACAACTCATGAAAGAAGCTTTTCCTGCAATAGATGGAGATTATTAAAGAATTCCGCAACTGGTCAATGTATAGAGATTATCTGTGAATTGCTCAAGCCTAAGTGATTCATCTACAATGCAACTTCTACACCTAAGGCTCACAGAACATAGTGGAACAATAAGGTAGAGAGAACACTAAGGCATCTCTCAACTCTTATCAATGAAGCTCGTTCATGTAACAAAGAGCCATGAACACAAAAAGACACAAATGGCCCAAACATAGAGAATAAAAGTCTTCAGATTATAGATACTTGGACAGGACTCCTGTATTAAACTCACCCATCCAGAGCTCAGGGACCATTGCAGAAGAGGGGTGGAAAGACTATGAGGAACAGGGAGTAGGTGCATGATCACATAGAAATAGAGTCTTACAATCTCCTTGGAGCCTGCTCCTGTGCACCTACATCAACAGTGTCATCAGCCTACACAAGACCCATGAAAACTCAAGCAGACAAAAATCCAGCACAGAACTGTAGAAATGGGCAGCAGGCCCCAATCTTAGCTGAAGAACTATTGGCAGCTGATTTCTGCTGTGTGAGGAAGCCTGATCTTCCTAAAGGGTGGTACTCTAGATAGGCTGACTAGATCCCAGTGGATGAACTTCCACTGAGGGATGTCTGGGGACACTAACATGATGTGATGAACCTTAACACAAATGACAGTGACAGAATGTATGAATTCTGGTGGAGGTAGGGACTATGGGAGAGCGCCAGTAGGGCATAAAGATGATTAAGATGTTCAGTATGAAATGCACAAAAATCCAATAAAATTTTTTACAAAATAGAATTCTCAAAAAATAAAATAAATTCATAAAAATTATTTATGTTATTTTTATTTAACTTTGGTATGCCTCACATAAGTGGAAATTTATCCATTTCTTTTTATATTTTCCAGTTCAGTAGAATAGAGGGTTCTTTTTTTTTTTTTTTTTTTTTTTGGTGAATTTTTGAACAAGGGATCTACCCAAAGAGGCCCCAGCTGGACTGGAACTCCCTATGTAGACCAGGCTGGCCTTGAACTCACAGAGATCCACCTGTCTCTGCCTCCCAAGTTCTGGGATTAAAGGCGTGCACCACCACACCCAGCTGAAATAGAGATTTTAAAATTTCGTGCTTTTCTTTTCAGTTTTTCTTCAGGGTCTGTTGTAATGTTCCCTTTCATTTCAGAATCTATTAATGTGCATCCTCTCTCTTGTTTTTGGCTAATTTAGCTAAATGTTTGTCAATCTTGTTAATCTTTTCAAATAACCAACTCTTTGCTTCATTCATTCTTTCTCTTGTTTTTTTTTTAATTTCTATTTCATCGATTTCAGTTTGATTTTATTTATCTCTTTCTGTCTATTCTTCTTAGGTGTTTGTTCTTGGTTTTCCAAACACTTCAGGTGTATCACTGATTCATTTACATGAAATATTTCTAATTAAATGATATAAAATTTCCTCTTTGGACTGCTTTCATTGCTTCCAATGGATTTTGGCATGTGTTTTCATTTTCATTTAATTCTAGGAATTTTGAATTTTCTTCTTGATTTCTCCCTTGATCCAATTTTCATTCAGTAGTCTGTTGCTTAGCATCCATGTGTTTGTGTACTTTGCTCCATTTTATTTTTGTTGATATCCAGCTTTATTCTTTTGTGGTTAGAATACAGGATATTATTTGGAATTTTCTTAAGTTTTGGAGACTTGCTTTGTGTCCTAATATGTGATAAAATTTGGAGAAAGTTCCATGGACTGCTGAGAAAGAAGTATTTTCTTTGTTGTTTAAGTGGAATGTTCTTTAGATATCTGTTGGCTCCGTTTGATTTGTGATGTTAACACCAGGATTTCTCTATTTAATGTTTATCTAATTGGCCTGTCCATAGGGATATTGAAGCCCCCACTATACTGTCTTTGAGTCGATATGAGATTTTAGATCTAAAAGAGTTTGTTTTGTGAAATTAGCTGCCTTTGCGTACTGTTCATATATGTCTAGGATTGTAATATCTTTTTGGTGTATTGAGAAATATTTTTTTAATGTTCAACAAACTTAAATATCATAGAAATGCAAGTCAAAGCTACTTTGAGATTTCATTTTATCCCTGTCAGAACAGAATGAAACCCCTAAAAACAAAAATGTCAACAAATACTGGTGTGGATATGGAGTCAGGGAAACACTAATTCCATTCTGGTGGGAGTAAAACCTGGTGCAAACACTATAGAAGTCAGTGTGGAGGTTTCTCAAAAGGCTAGAATTAAATCTACCTCATGATTCAGTTAAACCACTCTTGGGTATTATATACTCAAAGGATTCTATCTATATCCTACTAAAGGGATCCATCCATCCATGTTCTTTGCTGATCTATTTATAATAGCCAGGAAATGGAAACAACTTAGTTTACATATCAACTGATGAATGGCTATTGAAATGTGCTGTATTTACACAATGGAATGTTATTCAGGTGTTAAAAAGAACAAAGTCAAGAGATTTTCAGGTAAATGTATAGAACTGGAAACAATCATCCCAAATGAAGTACTTAGACTCAGAAAGAGAAGTGCTGTATATTTTCTTTCATATGTAGATTCTAGCTTTGAATCTTTTTTATTTTCATTCAATATTTTATAAAATAAAAGGTGAAGAGCACACTTAAGTTCCACTAATTTTAATTTGAATACCTAGAGTGAAAGATGATTTTTTTTGGTCTTTTCGAGACAGGATTTTTAATGAAATATTTTGTCATAATACAATTTGTCAATGTGCTTATATGCCCTTAACCAAAAAAATATTAATGAATAATTTAAACATTTTTAAAATAAGTAGTCAGTTAATTCTAGAGCCCATTAAAGGATTCCTATTATAAGAGCATAGATATCTTCAGATAAAAAGAAATAAAACATTAACTTTGTTCATCTTGCCTTTCAACTAGGGATTTGGTGCTAGCATCCACAAATGAGGGATACCATTCATCACTTGTTTTTCTGGGACTGTGTTATTTCACTTAACATAATGGCTTCAAGTTCCATCCATTTACCTGCAAAGTTTATGATGTCATCTTTCTTTACCACTGAATAGAACTCCATTGTGTAGATGTACCACGTTTTTGTTATCCACTCATCATTTGAGGGACACTTGGGTTGCTTCCAGCTCTTCAATATTGTGAAGAGAGCTGCAATAAACATATATGTGCCTCTGCCATAGGATGAGTCTTGAGGGTATATATCCATGAGTGCTATGACTGGGTCAGGTGGTAGGCTCATTTTCAGTTTCTTGAGAGTTCTCCACACTGCTCTCCATAGTGGTTGCACAAGTTTGCATTCCCACCAGCAGTGGATGAGTGTTTCTCTTTCCACACAACCTCTCCAGCATTTGATATCCTTTGTTTTTTGGATAATAGATAGTCTTACTGGAGTAAGATGAAATCTCAAGGTGGTTTTAATTTGCATTTCCTTAATCATTAGCAATGTTGAACACTTTTTAAGATGTTTGTCAGCCATCTTTACTTTTTCATTTGTGAAGTCTCTGTTCAGCTCTTTACTCCATCTTTTGAGTGGATCATTTGTTTTCTTCCTCTGTTTTTTAAGTAGTTTATACACTTTGGATACTAATGCTCT
Source organism: Rhizomys pruinosus (assembly GCA_009823505.1). NCBI lineage: Eukaryota > Metazoa > Chordata > Mammalia > Rodentia > Spalacidae > Rhizomys > Rhizomys pruinosus. The sequence continues at coordinate 4,689,463 of VZQC01009113.1, forward strand.
ATCAGATGTATCACTGGTGAAGTTTCCTCCCACTCTGTGGGTTTTCTCTTCACTTTTTTTCTTTTGCTGTACAGAAGCTCTTGAGTTTAAGACGGTCCCATTTGTCAACTGTTGACCTTATTGTTTGCGCAGCTGCTGTCTGATTTAGAAAATCTTTTCCTACACCTATGTCATATAGGTTGTTGCCGAATTTTTCTTCTATCATTTTCAAAGTTTCAGAGTTCTCACTGAGGTCTTTGATCCATTTGGAGTTGATTTTTGTTGATTTTACATGGCAAGAGGTAAAGGTTTAGTTTTATTCTTCTACAAGTGGTGATCCAGTTATGCCAACACTATTTGCTGAAGATGTTGTCTTTCCTCCATTGAGTTTTCCTGGCCCCTTTGTTGAATATGAGGTGGGTGAAATTAGATGTGCTCAGGTTTGGATCCTCAATTTTGTTCCATTGATCTATAGGCCTGTTTTTGTGCCAATACCAGTAATATAGTTTGAAATCTGGTATGGCAATCCCCCCTGTATTGCTCTTTTTGCTCAGGGTTACTTTGGCTATCCAGGGTCTTTTGTTTCATATGAACTTTAAGATGTTTTTTTTCTAGGTCTGTGAAGAACCTCATGGGAATTCTAATTGAGATTGCATTGAATATGTATATTACTTTGGGGAGGATGGCATTTTTACTATACTTAAATTATTCAAGAGGATAGAAGCAGAGGACATCTCCCATATTCCTTCTATGAAGCCAACATCACTCTAATACCAAAACCAGGCAAAGATACAACCAAAAAGAAAACTATAGCCCATTTCACTAATGAATATAGATGGAAAACTTCTCAACAAAATACTTGCAAACTGCATACAGGCACATATCAAAAAGATCATCCACCTACCCACCATGACCAAGCTGGATTCATACCAAAGATGCCGGGATGGTTCAACATATGTAAATCAATAAACAACATAAAGCACATAAATGGACTGAAAGACAAAAATCACATGGTCATCTCAATCGATGTGGAAAAGGCCTTCAACAAAATTCAGCATACCTTCATGTTTAAAGTCTGGGAGGGCATTGGACCGGAGGGTGCATTCCTCAACACAAAGCCATATACAATAAACCCACAGCCAGCATTATCCTAAATGGGAAAACATTAGAAGTGTTCCCCTTAAAGTGAGGAACCCAGAAACACAGCCCCCTATTCTCACTCTTCTTCAATATAGTGCTTGAAATACTTGTGAGAGCAATAAGACAAGAAAAAGAAATCAGAGGAGTACTAATTATAAAAAAAGGGAGTCAAACTATCCCTTTTTGCAGATGACATGATAATTTACCTAAGGGATACTAAAAACTCCACCAGAAAACTTCTAGAAACCATCAACATCTTCAGTAAAGTGGCAGGATACAAAATTAACTCACAAAAATTGGTAGCCTTTCTTTATGCCGATAACATCAATAGAAGGAATACAAGGAAACTTTCCCACTCACAATAGCCTCAAAAAAATTATGTAGGAACAAACCTGACCAAACACACCAAAAATCTCTATAAAGAAAAATTTAAATCCCTCAAGAAGGAGATTGAAGAAGATACTAGAAGACGGAAAAACCTCCCATGCTCATAGATTGGAAGAATGAATATAGTAAAAATGACCATCCTAGAGCCAGGCGTGGTGGCACATGCCTTTAATTCTAGTAGTTGGGAGGCAGAGGCAGGCAGATCTTTGTGAGTTCAAGGCCAGCTTGGTCTACAGAGCGAGTTCCAGGACAGCTGGGGCTACAGGGAGACCCTGTCTCGAAAAGATTAAAAAAAAAAAAGACCATCCTACCCAAAGTAATATGCAGATTCAATGCAATCCCAATTAGCTTTGAATCTTTATATATGTGTGTTGTATTTGGAAAACTCACACAGGTAAGGAAACTAGTAAGAGACCAGGGAATGGGGGCTAGAATTCAGCGATATAAATGGAGAAAGGGGAATAACTGAACAGGAAGGGTTAATGGGGTGGGGGATGGATATAGGATGGAGGAAGGGCTATGGGGAGGGATAACTAACACTGAAGACCTTATAACAAAGTTATATGGAAGCCAACTATTGCAGAAGCTTCTTAAAATATACACATCCACATATACATAAAGAATTTAAATGTAGTTACCCTAAAACAGGACAACAGTCCCCTATTAGATACCACAGGTTAGCAAATAAAAAGCTCAATACCAGGAATAGGTTATGTCTTTTGGAGTTGGTGGCCAGTGAGTTCTTATAGAGCCCCAAACATTACTGGCTATTGTCCTTGCTCTTGGTTGCCAACCAGATCTTGACAGTAAGACTGTATTGCTGAAGATACCACATGCTTGAGTCACAGAAGATGGAGAAATCAAGTTGGTACTGATATAGAAGCTTCATTCCTATTGGCTAGCCTTCATAGAGCTGGAAGGTGCTATACATACCACTGGATTTGAAAAATAATCATCAGCATTACCTTGCTGTGAACCCCTTGAGCTTCAATAACGACTGGCCTGATATGTTTACTGATACAACAGTGGCACAAATGTTATGGGAGAAACCAGCCACTTTCTGATTGAATTTAAAGGCCTGGTCTACAAGATGAACTCATACCTGGTACTGTTAGTGGGGCCAAAAACCTGAGGCTAGACAGGCCATAGACCCTAGAAGAGAACCTATTACTATTATTTTTCTAAATGGTCACAATATTAAACTGACTCTTAATGACTTGTTGTTATTCCCATAGATTAGTGCATCTTTCAACTTACATACAGAAGCTTGTGTTAGCAGTAGATATCAATTAACAGAGACCCACAAGTGATCAACATGCAGAGACTAAGAGTCCTCAGAGTCCTCAGCCCTAAATGGGTCATCTATATTACACATACACACACACACACACACACACACACACACACACGCACGCACGCACGCACATACACATATGCACGAGGGCATTCCCTCAAGGCTCAGGGATCATACAAAAGAGTGGGTAGAAATATTCTAAAGGCTAGAGGAAATGGGTACAAAGAAACAGTGTTTTCTGGGCACAATAAAGCAGTTACATATATGAACTCACAACAGTTATGACAGCATGCACAAGACTTGTGCAAGCTCAAGCTGGGAAGCTTCCAGCATGGAAGGAGGAGGTGAGCGTGAAGTCCCAGCCCTAGCTGAGGAGCTGCTGGCAACTGGCGGCTGCTGGGAGGGGGCAGTCAGTTTCCACTGAGGATGTGGCCCCGTGTCATTCATGCACCAGTGGACGCCCCCACACCAAGAGTATCTGGGCTATGCAAATTGGACTCAGTGGGGTTTCAAAAAGTGGACCCCAAGTTGGGTGGGTAGGGAAATGGGAATAGATTTGGGAGGAGATGGGAATGGATTTGGGAGAAGATGGGGGCAATTATGATCAAATGCATCGCATGCAATCCCCAGAGTTAACAGAAAATTATTTTTAAAGGACATACTACATAATCTATAGTCACTACCTTTCCAAGAGCAAAAAAATCCCTTAAATGATATAATTTTGATAAAACTAGAAGAAAATAGGTTGTTTATATGAACCTTAATTTTTAGTTTCCATTTTAACAGGTTATTCAGAGTGTATTTCCCTTTCAAAAAAGTCAAATCTTGCACATTCTTGGAGAACACGGATCCCTTTTCTCACCTCTTCCCTCCTCTTCCCTCTCCCCTCCTCCACTCTCCTTCTCTCCCCCTCTTCCCTTTCCTGTCTTTCCCTCTTCCTCTCCCTCTCCCCTCCCTTCTCATCCTCTCCCCCCTCCTCTCTTCTACTCCACTCCTCCTCTGTTCTTCCTCTCTTCCACTTCCTACTGTCCTTTCCCTCCTCTCCCCCTCCCCTCCCTCTTCTTCTCTCCCCCCATTTTCTCACTCTCTTCCTTCCTCCTCTCCTCTTCTCTCCTTTTCCTCCCCTCCCCTCCCCTCTCCTCTTCCTCCCCTTCACATCCCCCACCCCCAGTAGGTACAGGAGTGCTTTCTGAACCAGTGGCTTCTGAGGAGGTGAGGCTTTCTGAGGAGGTGAGGCTTTCTGAGGAGGTGAGGCTTTCTGAGGAACTGAGGTTTGCAGCAGGCACCATCAGAAAGACATGGCAGGATCCAAGCAGCCGCAGCTTCCACTTTCCCAGTGACCTGGTGCCTTCTCAGTGTCTTAACTAATGCTTTTCCTCAGAAGAAACAACAATGTTGCGTCCTTGCTTAATTGAATTGGTGCACACGATGCAATATATCATGTTCAAAGAAAAAAAAAAGATTTTATATTTGTGTCTGGCTTTCAAAATAGATCCTGAGCTTTTCCTGTACAGAGTGCTCTACAGTTGGCCAGACTTTTCCAGGGGAAATCTGTATTGTATTTGTGTAAAATTACAAAATATCAGTAGCTTCAATCTGATGCTCTACTCACAGTTTATTCCTAGTTTTTCCCTTTATTTCCCTTTGCATAACTGTGAGACCATTCAACCCCCTTGTTACCGGGACCACTGGCAAACGTAACAGCAGCAGCCAGGCTCCAGCAGCCTCACTCCTCCACACCCTGACCGTCCCCCTGCCCCTCACAATTGCCTCCCAGCTTATTCCCAGTAATGGACGCTCAGGAGATGGGCTAGCAGAGCCCAGGGGGCAGCAGTGGTGGCTGAACTACTGAGCGATCAGTGAACGCCAGCTTGTGCAGCCCCAGTGGGAAAAAGAGCAAACAAACAAACAAACAAACAAACACCCATGCATTCGCCATCGGATCCATCAGCCACATGACTAAGGTTAAAACTCTAACCACCTAGGGCCAGATTCAATAAAGATCCATCTGGCTTTTATGCCAAGCCACGCAGGCCTGGAAAAATCAATTTTCTGGAACTTGTAAAGTCTCCCATAGTCAGAGCAACGTCAGCATTCCTCTCATACTGGGCCACTGAGACACTCCAGAGCCTGGGGTCAGCCATGACCTCGGCTTCCTTCGCCTTCCTGTTTCTAGTTGTAACAGGACCAGAAGGAAGAGACGTGGTCCTCAGTCCCAGCACCGCCACTGCCGGCTTCCACTCCCAGCACTCAGGTGCTGGCTACTCATTTGCCTGTTTTTCATTAGTTTGAGGGATCCTGCTCTGTGTCTTGTGCTATCGTGGAGATTGGAAGAAAACATGGTCCTTGACCGCAGGGAGACCTCAGAAAGAGGTGATCCCTATTCAGGGGCTCAGCAGAACCCAAAAGGTATAGAAAAGTGACATTCAGTTCAGTCTAAGAGAATAAGGCTGTTGTCAAAGTGAGAGGAGCCTTGAGAGCTACTTGTAGACTAACAGCAAGAGGAAGACCCAGGATGTGTGAACACAGGGTGTAAGGACTGGGAGGGGTGAGGAGGCGGGAGGGTGACAGAGGGAGAAAAAGAGAAAATAAAGACACAGACAAGGAGATAAAGAGAAAATAAAGACACGACAAAGATAGGATGGTGGCAGGAAAGAGGGCACATGGTGAGTGGAAGAAATAGATACATAGTGGAATGGCAGAGAGGGAGCGAGAGCGAGAGAGAGCGAGAGCCAGAGAGAGCGAGAGAGAGAGCGAGAGCGAGAGCGAGAGAGAGAGCGAGAGCGAGAGCGAGAGAGTGAGAAAGAGAGAGAGAGAGAGAGAGAGAGAGAGAGAGAGAGAGAGAGAAAGAGATTGATTTTGACTCTACCATCCATCCTAGCCACCAGGGAATAGACGAGAGATATGAATTTGAACTGATCCTCAAGGTTTTGGGAAGCCAAAGCCACCACGTTCCCAGCAGAGACTTATGTTAACACCCCATTTTATTTTTTATTTTTTTATTTATTTTAATTTATGTACAATAATTGTATGCATTACAGAACAATGTGATATTTCATTGCACGTGTATAATGTGTAATGAAAAAATGAAGATAATTATTATCTCTATAAGGTCAAACATCCATCTTTTAGTTGAGTTTGAAATATTCAAAGTCTTCTTTTTCTTTTTTTTCTTTTTTCTCTTATTCATGACAGCTATATAAACAATATTTACAACTTCATGGACACATATATCTACATTTTTACACCGAGGGTTTAGAAAAGAAAATCACATGCACGAGAAAAACATATTAACACACAGCAGAATTTCAAAAACACCTAGGGCTGTAATTTTATGACTTCTAAAGTCTCCTTATTTTAGAAAATTACAAGGGAAATTTAATCCCCAATTTTTAAAAAAAAGTCCTAATCAAGTTGTGGTGTATATATAGCAAAACTAAACTGATACCATGCTGACTTAGGGATTTACAAAAGTAACAAATATTTTAGAAACATGAAACATTAGCTCTGCTGGAATTTTGTTTATTTAAAATACAAATGTTTCATTGTTTGTGTGCTGAACATGTCCTCGGAAAGTTTCAGGTGGCTTTCTTTCAGATGTAAAACACTTCTGAGAGGACACTGCAAACACCTGGTGAAGGACAGTGACATTTTCAAAGCAGACCCTCAATTTCATATTCTCTCCTTCATTTCTTTTTTCCCTCTCTACCAAATGTTCAGTTTCTTTGAAGTCAGAATCCAAAGCAGCATTTGACAGGCCAGCTTCTTTTAATTGACAATATTGTTTTCTTAGGGTTGGAAGTAAAGCATTCAATATTGCCTCAGTCTGCCTGTGCTGCTGTTCCTGAAGACAAGCTAGATCCATCATATGTCTATTTTGTGCTTTCAGATCCCTGATCTGGAGGTGTAAATGGTGACAATGAAAATCTTTACTGAGTTTCTCTGGAATATGACCATTTTGACCTAAGAGCGCCATTTCACTCTCCACACGATGAAGCCAATTAGTGTTCTCATCAAATTTCTTCAACTCCTCTTCCTTCTGTTTCTCTAGATAGCAGCGATGAGTTTTCAACACTGCAAGTCTGTGATCTCGTTTGCAAGTAGCCTTTGCTACTTTGTCTTCAGAGAACATCATTTCTATCTGCTTATGGCACTGTTGTTGATACAATGACTTTAGCTCATTTTCTTTAAGTAACATTTCCAACTTCAGATATTCTTGCCTAATTTCTTCTCGATTCTGGAGCAAACAATTCAAAAGTTCTTGAAATCTTTCAACTTCTTTTTCTTGAGTATTCAAAAGTGGTAATTTTTCATTGTCACTTTTAACAGTGATGGCTTTCTGTTCTTCATAGGCTTTTAGTTTTTCTTTCAACATTAAAATCTCTGCTTTCTGCTCATTACAGATCTTTACATATTGAGATATGTGACTGTTGAAATTGAGGACATTGCTCTTCAAAGAAGATTTAATGTCTTTTGTGTGATTAGCATACTTCAGAGTATTATAGGTGTCATCATAGAATAAAGAGGAAGGACTGACAGCAGCTATCATTATTGTCTGACAGTTTCCTCCCAGAGAGTCCTTCAATAAGCACATCTATCTCTATAAGGCACATGCTGATTCTTTCTCTTTGAATCTGCTAAGGCATTGATGACATTCCAAGGGCTAAAAGGGACTTATTAATATTTGTGCTTTCTACAAACCATGTCCCTTTATTACCAGTAGTACTGGCCTGCTCGGAACCTGCCAGGTCTATGAGTGACATTTTGGCAATATGAACATTTTGATTAATGCTTGCTGTTTTGTCCTATTGTCACAAATAAATCTGGAAGACAGCACAAGAGCGAGAAGATGTAGAGTTCATGTCAGTGGAATGCTGTGTCCTATTTTTGTTTCCATTATCTAATAGCTGTAAAATTTCCTACGAGGATCTGGGCTGGTGTAAAGTAAGACCCTGAACAATAACTCCTCTTTGTGCATCTTCCTGGACAGCAAGTGGTCCTGAATTTACTAAGAGGTCACGAATTTGTTCATCATATACCTCCAGAAAGGAAACTGCAGTGCTGCATACTTTCTCTTCTTTAATCTCATCCATGGATTTGTAAAGGTCTAGCATTGTTAGGTACATCACTCCAGGTTCAGCAGCAGAGCCTAACATTGTGTGGGTACCAGCTCCAGTGGTACCATATGCAAGAACTGTGTAATTATATCCGTTCAGAAAATTACGAAGAATTGGCTTGGTAGTGTTTTTAAAAACTTCCATTTGAGTTGATGTTTCATCAAAAACAGCATCAAATACAAATTTAAGATCTTTATTTTGTCTTTTTGTAATGTCAAAATTTGTAGTTTTCTTTCTCTGGAAAAAGCTGACTTCTTCTTGTTTGGGATCAAAAACGAGTATATGTTTATCCACAACATGAACCACTTTATGGAATCCAACTGCCTTTTCTTTTGTGTTCTCAGGACGCACACGAACAACTACTTTCATGCGGTGACACAAGTCTTCCTCAGTGACAGACATAGTTGGTTATTTTGATTCCTGCTTACATGAATGCCTGGGTAGTTCTCAAGCACGGTTTCCACGACCACTCCACAGCACAGTCGGCCTCCCGGTGTTTCAAACTCAGCCACCAGATTCAAACCCAAGCCAATTTCCCGAGCTCCGCGTTTCATTGGCTGCCGCTCTCATGACGTCAGCAGGTCGGACCCAAAGTCTCCTTTTTCTAGGTCTTTCGATACAAGATATAAATGGCTACCCTTTATATTCACACCATTGTCTACAGAGCAGTAGAACCTATCTATAATTTCTCACCATATTTTGCTACTTGTTAACTATCCCTTCTGTCCTGATCTGAACCTTGCTTGTCTTCAGTGTCCGGTACTCTATTCTTCTTGAATATCAACCCTTTTGCTTTCCACATGTGAGTAAGGATATGGAATATTTGTCTTTCTGTGTCTGGGTTTTTAAATTTAAAATAATGTCTTCTAAGATCAGGTATGTTGATACAAATGACAAGATTTTATTTTCTCTTATGGTTTAATTGTGAATATATAGCACATTTTCTTTTTTATTGTTATTAAACTTTTTCCATAAGTCATACATCATTTCTCAATCCAATCTAGAGTTGCTTCCCTTTCCATGCCCTCTAACCCCACCTGAGTCCCTGTACTCTGCCATACATGTCCTGCATATTTTTCTGAGTCTTTCCACAGTTGTTTAGCTTTTTAACCTTCCAGTATGGACTGAAGGATTCTCTCCCAGAATCCTCCAAACCTTCAATGCCAGATGGGGACTACTGAGATACCCAGCTTGTGGCCTAAACAGCTAAGGGGATGTCAGCCTCATCAGAATATAGACTGCCATTGTTGGACTACCTGGGCTGTATCATGGAGGCCAGTACAGGGGTATCAAGACAGGACAAGTGCTCACTGGACTTCATTTGGGGGACCATGGGAGAGAAAGACCCCAATGTGGAGCAAAAGTGAAGGATTGATGGTTGTTTGGGATTGCCAAGGAGGAACCTTCGAGCACTTCCTTAAGGAAAGCATGACATCTTTTAGGGGAAAAAAAAGTCCTCCAATTCAAGTGATATGTGTACGTATGTATATATATATATTTATGTATATAACTATGTATATATGTATATATACTGTAGCAATACAAGTTGGAGAGAACAACAACAAAAGAACAGAAAAAAATAACACCCCATTTTAGAGCCTAGAAGTGCATGGAAGTGCAATGGATCAGAGCTGGAACAGAGGCAAGGAATGACCGAGGAGACTTCTTCAGCAGTTCAGCAGTCAAAGTTGAGCTGGGAGAAGGCATGGAAAATATCTTTGCTGACTGGACCAGAGGTAGGGCTGTGCATCAGGCTGGAGAATACAGAGTGGAGGAACAGAGAGTGGAGGGTCACTATGGAGGGTGAGATCGTAAGTGAGCAGAAGCTTGGGTTAGAGTGGCCAGTGATCCTCTCAGAGCTTGATTCTAGATCAAGAGCAAAATGAGAGTCTTAGGTCTGCGGTTATCCTTGCAATTTGAGATGCAAAGGAGGAAAACTGAGCACAGAGAGAAAATCAAATCAAAAGCTCAGGAGAGTCCTAGGACCAGCTCAAGGCAGCAGAGACTCGGGGCATGGCTGAGTGGCCGGAAGGGACGGCCTTGGAGGACAGTGGCACTGAACACAAGCATTTTCATGATCTGCAGAAATGTCAGATAAGGAGAGTGTAGCAGTCCTCAAGAGGACTGGATGAGGCTCAGTGACAGCCATCCCCATGGTGTGAAATACAGGTAAGCCATGTGTTATAAACACAAAGGAGAAGTTATCTGAACAGGATGCTTGAAGACATTAGGGAGGACACGTTCAGAGAGTGTGCTTCTCTGTTTAGCCTGCGGCGACAGTTGCCTGTTGAAGACAAGATTTTCCTAAATCAAAGGAATCATGGAGTGGGAAATTGTTTATTCTAGATGTGTCCAAATGAGCTAGTCTTCTGTAAATGGAAAAGTGGTCTTATGTGTTACCTCAGCCAGGTTCCAAGAACCATTTCTGATTTATCCAAGTTGTATTTTCTGTGAACATATTTGATTAATGGGGTTCTGTTCAACATTTTCACACAGTGCACACTGGTAAAATCTAACCTCCCTTTCTGTAGCCTCGCCTCCTGCCCTGCCCAGCCTCCAATCACCACCACTCTGTACTTTCCATTTCTCATTGTAAAATCTTCCCTCTGACTCCGTGGTCCACTGATGGAATAAATGGATTGGTGTTGCTGTACTGGTGGAGATACCTTTTTGCACACACCCAGAATAAACTGATGATTCAACATTCAGGAGCTGATTTGCATATGCTCACTGACATTTAAGCAGGACAGGCTTTAGGGTTTCTGCAATAAATATTATAAGGTTGTGGCCCTCTTCCTCCTGACACATGCTTTTCCTGTATGGCTGTTGGCTTCCTGTGCCAAGCGCCAGCCAGCCCTCCTCCCCGCGTGAGAAAGTCCATGCCCCAGAGCCTTCTTAGCCCATGTCTAGAGTAGACCATGGTCACTGAAGGTTACATCTATCCACACCCAGTAGCTGCTAAGGGACGGGGAGTGTAGCTCAGGGATGTGGTTCCATCCCCAGCACTGCCTCCCCAGGCCCCCACCAATCCAAACAGCATTGGTTTCTCCAGTGGAATGTGAGCAGGAGAGGCAGTGTGGCCCCACTTCTCAGGTAATTATGATGTTCTCAGAGGGGAGCAAGTGGAAAACTCCCCAGCTTCCCAAAGCCTCTTGGTAGGAAAACTGAATTGTGTTCCACATATATGAGGCGAGTCTATCCCTGAGCCTAGATCATATGTGAATTCATACTTGCTTCAACAGAGTATTGCCTAGGCCTGCCATGAACTGCTTCCTAGATCACCAAAAGAGCATTTGCTTGAAATTCTAAGACTTCTGCAAGAAGGGAACTGGTATAATGTTGGGTTGCAACAGGACAAGTGAAAACCCAAGCTCAAGGTAAAGGAAGACAGGTGTTGTGGTGAGTGTGTGTGTGTGTGTGTGTGTGTGTGTGTGAGTGTGTGTGTGGTGTGGGCAGGGGAGTGTTGGGGAAGTATCTCATAGTTAAAGAAGCATGAGCACATTTCAGGCACAGAGCTGAGTCACCACACATGATGAGCTGGCGATGGCTGCCATGTCCCATCCAAGGCCAGCCATTAGGGAAGGTCTCTCCCTTCTTCTCTCATCACGTAGCAGTTAAGAAGTCCAGCTTGCAGCTCCAATCGCTGATAATTTGTGCTATATTCACTTGTGACCCATGCTCTGTTGCTGCAGGGAACCCCAGTAGGGCTTGTCTAGCATGGTGCTGTGGAGACCAAGTCAGCCACCTGCCTGCTCTGTTAGCCATGTCCAGAGCCCCAGTGGCATTTCTGAGAAATCTTAGTACTGTTAGGGCATCTGAGGGTGCAGTACTGTTAACATCTGACAAGTATGACTTGTTTTATGTTTGAAAATTTAGGTAAATCTTGCATGGGCCTATTTTGTGTTATGTCATATTTTATGATGTTTCAAATTTCTTGTCATGAAACAGCAGTCTTATTTGGTTGCTCTATGATTGTGTAGCAACTGACCTTCCACCTACATCCCCCTGGTATAAAAAGTGAAGGAAAGGAATGGAGTATTGCCCTGAGGGAAGGAATTAGGGGCAATTTACTTGGTTCTGCAACTAACTGGCTGAGTAAACTTGGGTAAGTTATCACAGCTCTGTTATCTTTTATTCCATTTCCCGGAATGTGGGAGTTTACAGCCTTTGGATGGTGACTTCTGTGCTTGCAGGTACTCAGGTCTTGCTTTCTAAACATGCTCTTGTGTGAGTAAGCAAAGGTACGGTGATTATTGGAAATCACTCATGAGCACACTTGAAGAGTAACAGATCTCCAAGTAGATGATGATATCATCACACCAAACCACGCTGGGTTGAGACTGTCCCTGCATATAGTGCTGCCTCGGAGAGCACAGAGGGAAATGGGAAGTAACTTGGAACAATCCATGGGCTGTTGAAAGACTGAGAAGAAGGCTCCGCACAGTAGTGCTGGATCAGGGTAGACATATTTGAATAGTTAAAAGAGGATGTATGGGTGTGGGAGAAAATGTAACTATTTTTGTAACTTTTATTTTTATGTGACTTCATTATAAAGAAAATATGTGACGTGTACCAAACCACAATTTACCTGAAGATTTGAGACTAATTTGATGACATTGTTCATCATCCCTGTTATGTCTGGGTCCTTTGGGGTGCATTTCATAAAAGCCCTAACATTGTTTTATCTAATCATAGGACCATTACTGACAGAGACACTTTCACATGTTGTATTATAAAGACACACTTATACTCCATAATGTAACAAGGAGCCAGCACATATGTGCAATTGCTAGCATACTATATGTACACTGTTATTGGTCTATTTGTTCAGAATTAACCTCCTCCTCCCAGCCCAGATGTCCCTGAAGGAGTGAGACTGTTGCTGGCAGAAATTCACTTGATTCAGTGGTTGAAGAAGTGCCTGAACCCAAACAGCTAGAAAATGAAGGATGAGAGCAAGGGCTGATGAACGGAGAAGAACAAGTGTCACAAGGTCACAGATGTGGCTGACCACCTGCTGAATGGCTATCTTTGCCCACCTCCCTTCTTCCTTTTTAATCTGCCAGCTAGAGATGAGATGAAGCCAGATTATGATGTCAAGCCACTGACTTCTCAGATTCCTAGCTCTATGAAAAATGGATGGGGGCTGGAGAGATGGCCAAGCGGTTAAGAGCGCCGACCGCTCTTACAGAGGACCCGGGTTTGATCCCCAGCACCCACATGGCGGCTGAGAACCGTCTGAAGCTCCAATTCCAGAACTCCAGTTCCAGGGGAATCCGAAACCCTCTTCTGAACTCCGCGGCATTGCACGACACGGGTGCACAGACTTGCATGCAGACAGTACATTCATACACATTCAGAAATAAATAAAATTAATTTAAAAAAATTAAAAAAAAAGAAAAATGGATGGGTCAAAAGTTTCACTTCCTGTCTCTTCTGGCTGGCACCTGCAAGTGACACAGGTGGCAGTGACCTAGTATCCCAGTTACATGATCAGAACCAGAAAACTGGACATTGAGAGAATACCATTCACTGTCTAATGTATAATGCACATGTACATTTTGTAGATGGGTCCAATGATGTCCTATAGTAGTGCAGATTTATTTTCCTGGTCCAGCATCCAATGTGGCATTTAATTTCCATGTCTCTTCAGTATCATTTAATCTGAATGGTTACCCAACCATGTTTTATCTTCCCAAGTTTTATGTTTAATGCTAGCCAGTTAGCTAGTAGAGTGTCCTTTCTCTAGGTTTGCCTGATGCTTCACCTGATGCTTCGCCATTTTATATGCCAAGGTGATATCCAGGCCATATATGGATATCACCATATAAAATGGCATATAAAGTATGGTGTGCCCTGAGCACCAGTCCAGAAAGTTGTTTTATCCCAGTGTAGGTGAAAGTTGTTTATACACTTGATTACTTTTTTTTCTTTTAAAAATCTTCTCCTTGAGTTAAATGGGCCATGTAGCTAACAGTGGCTGGTTGCTCTTGGTTCTGACTTGACTGTTGGGCAGCTTATTGCAACAGTGCCACCTGCTGCAAAAGGGAATGATTTCCTTGGAACTGAAATCCCCAGACATGACCTGCACTGTGATGCCTTTCAAACATTACATAACTTAAGGTTAAATGTAAATGTTTCAGACATGGGGCTGGTTAAAGGGTGAAGTTTAGGTTCAAGCCTTTAGGGAAATACCCAGCAAGGAAACTGAGTGGAAACCAAATGTGGACTAGCAGGGCTGAATGATTTCTATAACAGTCCTAGGGACTTGCTTCTGAGCACCTTGGAGATTCTCTCTACTGACTCAGAAATGGAGAGATAGATGGGTGACAGAGGGGTGCGCCTAGCGCAGAGTCCCGCTAGCCCTACCCAGCCAAGACCTCACCTCTTCTCTGCCTTTCATCTTTGTAATATGGCTCCTTATAAACTTTAACTTGTTCCAGCATTGGCCCCATTGTTTGTCTGGAAATAATAAGAGCAGTTGGTCTCGCTCTCTAATTTGAGAGAAAGGCTGGTTTTCCCCTCCTGACATAGAAAATGCTGGGATGATCTCTGTCATCTTCCCATAGTTGACTCCAATGCTCCTTCAAAGAAGTGTTTGATCTTTTCACCACTAATCAGAAGTTTGAACCTGAAACTTGCAGGAGGAAAATGGGCCAGCACAAGCCCAATGGTTTTATTTGTCTGTTTCTTTAAAAGCAGTCTTCTGTGAAGCAGGGAAGGACCTGATCGACTTTGAGCTAAGTTACTTTCCTCTTGGTAATTGCTCTCCAGGTCTAGACTGGGAAGAACCCAGTTGGGAATCCGTGAGATGGCTCACCAGACAGAGGTGTTTGCTGCACAAGCCTAGTGACCTGAGTTTGATCTCTTGTGCTATTAGTGGAAGGAGAAAACCCACTCCCGAAAGCTGTCCTCTGACCTGCACTGCACATATGTACTATGGCAGATGTGTGCCTGATCCCTCCCCCACACACAGACACACAGACACACAGACACACACACATAATATATATATATATATATATTAATAATAAATGAAAGCCAAACTCAGTTGGTATACCTTGTTACGAATGTAGAGAAATAGAAAAGGGGAGAGGATGGCTCATGCCCCTCAACTGATGAGTGGATAACAAAAATGTGGTTCATCTATACAATGGAGTTCTATTCAGTGGTAAAGAAAGATGACATCGTAAACTTTGCAGGTAAATGGATGGAACTAGAAGACATTATGCTAAGTGAAGTAACACAGTCCTAGAAAAACAAATGGCAAATGGTTTCCCTCATTTGTGGATGCTAACACCAAATCCCCAGTTGAAAGGCAAGCTGAGCAATGTTATATTTCTTTTTATCTGAAAGCCACTGTGCTGTTATAATGTGAATCTCTTAACAGGCTATAGAATTGACCTACCACTTATTTTCATATATTATAATTACCGTATATGAGTGAAAGGTACGTATTCATATTTTATTCATTTTTTTTAAATTTTATTTATTTCTGTATGTGTATGAATGTATTGTCTGCATGCAAGTCTGTGCATCTGTGTCGTGCAATGCCGCGGAGGTCAGAAGAGGGTGTCGGATTCCCCCGGAACTGGAGTTCTCCTGGAATTGGAGTTTCGGACGGTTCTCAGCCGCCATGTGGGTGCTGGGGATCGAACCCGGGTCCTCTGCAAGAGCGGTTGGCGCTCTTAACCGCTAGGCTATCTCTCCAGCCCATATTTTAAAGTAATATAAAATTAAAAAGAAAAATGTGAATGCCTAAATATACATTTTGGAATTAACATACAGTTTATTCTCGGAGGTCATAATTTTGATACATATGTAATGGTTATGTAGGCATATGTTGGAGCAATACAAAGGGGAGAGAACAACAACAACATAAAGACTAGGTCAAAGAACTGACTGATACAGTTAAACTCTGCCCCAAACAACAAGCCTCTACAGAGAAAAAGTTTGGAAAGACTGAGAGAAAGATGCAAGACATGTACAGCAGAAGGCATGAACTGGGGTGGGTTGGGAGACAGGGAGAGGGTAATGTGTCTAAATTGGACTGAAAGATGATGTATGAAATACACAAAATATCAATAAAAGTATTTTTAAAAAAGAAAATAGCTTTGCTGAAGGTAAAGAACTGAAAAAAATGTTCAACATCACTAGTAATTAAGGAAATCCAAATTAAAACCACTTAAAGATTTCATCTTATCCCAGTAGGACTGGCTATGATCAAGAAAACAAATGATACCAAGTGCTGGAGAGGTTGGAGGGAAAGGGGAGCACTCATTCACTGCTGGTGGAAATCCAAACTCGTGCAACCACTATGGACAGCAGTGTGGAAAACTCTTAAAAGACGCAAAATGAACCTATCTCTTGACCCAGTCATACCACTCCTGGGTGTATACTCAAAAGATTCATCCTATTTCAGAGATATGTGCACAGTCATGTTTATTGCAGCTCTTTTCACAATATTGAAGAGCTGGAAGCAGTCTGTGTCCCTCAACTGATGAGTAGATAAAGAAAATGTGGTACCTCTACACAATGGAGTTCTATACAGTGGTAAAGAAAGACAACATCATGAAATTTGCAGGTAAGTGGATGGAACTAGAAGCCATTATGCTAAGTGAAGTAACACAGCCCCAGAAACACAAACAACATATTGTGTCCCTCATTTGTGGATATTAGCACCAAATCTTTATATGTAAGTCAAGCTGGGTAATTTTTTTTAGTAAATATAATACTACATTGCTTATGGATATAGCTTGAAATTTATGTCTCTATTTTCCTAAGTTTTAAGATTTATGAGAAAGAATCAATCTTTTTTATAAAAGTTTGTTAAGGGGCTGGAGAGATGGCCTAGTGGTTAAGAGCGCCGACCGCTCTTACAGAGGACCCGGGTTTGATCCCCAGCATCCACATGGTGGCTGAGAACCATCTGAAACTCCAATTCCAGGAGAACTCCAGTTCCAGGGGAATCCGACACCCTCTTCTGGCCTCTGCAGCATTGCACGACACGGGTGCACAGACCTACATACAGACAGTACATTCATACACATACATAAATAAATAAAAAATAAAAAGTTTTTTTAAAAAGTTCGTTAAAACATACATCAACTTTCTATGTAATTTGGGAATATAAAGTTATATTTCTTTTTGCCTGCATGCAACATTACCATTAAAATGTGAATCCTAATTGTGTTTTAGAATTAACCTAAAGCCTATTTTCAGACTCTGTCATTTTGGTATATGTGTAATGTGTATATATTTGTATTTTGGAGTAATATAAAATAAAATGGAACAACAACAAAAGACTTGTTCAAAGAACTGAGCAAAACAGTAAACTTCTACATCATAAAAGTTAAAAAAAGACTAAGAAAAAGATGCAAGACAGGACTTAACATGTATGGCAGAATGTATGTGCTCTGGTGGAGGGGGCATGGATGGGGAAATGGATCTAAATTTGATTGGGAAGGATTGTATGAAATGCACAAAAGCTCAATAAAATAATTAAAGAATAAAATATAGATAAAACACTTCAACCATGTGGATGCTGGGAATTGAACCTGTATCCTCTGCAAAAGCAGTCAGTGCTTTTCACTGCTGAGGCATCTCTCCAGCCCCATGTGGATAATCTGGAACTCATAAAGCACAGTAACTTTGATGACACTGCGACATGGGCCATCATAGTAGTAATGCATGTAGATTCATGCTGTGAGAGAAGAGAGGCTTCAGGGGAGACCCAGGCAGCAAGGGAATGGGGCTGGTGACTGGATTTTTAAGAAATGTTGTGGAGGGTCCAGGAGGACGAAGTCTGGAAAGTGCATGTGGGGACCTCGGGGAGGATGCAGGGTGCTGGCACAGACACAACTTTGTGTTCCAAGAGTCCAAGGGAGAGAAACTAATTGAACACGAGGAGCCTATACCTATGCCAGTTTAGTACAGGCTGTTCTGTCCTACACCCAGGGGAAGGTGAGAGAGAGAGAGAGAGAGAGAGAGAGAGAGAGAGAGAGAGAGAGATTGTAGCTTCATGTTGAGTTTAGACCTACATAGCAGCATATGCTCTGCAAATTTCACAGTTTCAGTTTTATTTTATTTATTTAAATACCTTATTTATTATATTTATTTTATGTACATGAATGTTTTGCCTGCTTGTATGGTAAGTGCCCCATATGTGTAAAATGCCCTGAAGAAGTCAAAAGAAGGTATGAGATTTTCTGGAACTTTAGTTATGCACAGTTGTTAGCAGCCATGTGGGTGCTGAGATTGAATCTGAGTCCTCTGGAAGAACAAGTGTTCTTAACCAGTGAACAATCTCTCCAGCCCCCAAGTTTCAGAGGGTTTTTTTTTTGTGTGTGTGTGTGTGTGTGTGTGTGTGTGTGTGTTTGAGCTGGCCTGGACACACTATGTAGACCAGGCTGGCCTTGAACTCACAGAGATCCACTGGCCTCTGCCTCCCAAGTGTGCACCACCATGCCTGGCTCAGAGGTTTTAAAAATAGTGTTGTCCTCCATATTTTAGTGTGTTCTACCTCATATAGAATTTCAAAACACAAAAGAAATGAAATTAGGTTGGTCTTGTCAAAATTGAGGGTAAGGTCATCTTCAAATTCACTTTTAAACATCCTAGAGATTCCACAAAGGTAATATAAAACAAGTAAAATTCATAAAGGAATGAAATTGTCAGAATAAACATTCAAACAGTTTAAGTTCTGATGTGATTAGGGACAAAATTTAATTCTCCATTCTAAGTTCTTTGGCAAATATGATGTGAGGGCGTAACTGGTTTCATTGATTCCGAAAGACACGACAGTCTGAAACAGAGATAAATGGTCCTCTGAGCACAGTTCACACAGCAGCTGGTCCAGCATGGTGATGATCTGCCTCCAGGAAACATGGGGGGGGGGACTCAGGTGTTCATGAGCACATCCCGAGGGACCAGTGGATGGGCTGCCTCAAAGCAAATGCTCTTATAACCTGGATGAATAAAGACCAACAGTTCTGGTCCAGAAAATGACTGCCCCCTACAGTAGTTGGCTGAATGCATGTGGAGCAGAGTGTTTCTTCTGAGTCCCATACTAAGAAGAACAAGGACAAAAAAATAATATGCGCATGCAGGAAAACATATGGGAGTGGCTTCAGAATTATTTATTATTAATATGTGTTCAAGGAAGCAGGGGACAGGCAGAAAGAGAAGAGGAGTCAGCGAAGCGGTAGTGAATGAGGAGAGCTTACGCAGTGAGGAAGTACTATCATGAGTTAGTGAAACCTTTCTCCTGGAAATGCCTATGAAAGGTTTTGAGGAGAGGAGGAGATGTGTAAAAAAGAATTAGATCACTGAGATAGGGTATCAGATGCGCTCATGAAGTCCCCACTACTGTGAATGTCATCAGGGGCAGTGTGCAGTTGCCAAGGCCTCCGAGATACCACATTCCTCTACCCTCCTCTCTGGCCATAGTCACATCTCTGATTCCACCTCCCATTGTCTTTCAGACTTCTTATATCAATAACAGTCTCTGCCCCAACAATGCAGTGAAAAAACAAAATATTATATATGGGTATCACTGTGGGTCAGTGTCTTACCCAAGCCAAGGACTGTAGGAAGCTTTCTTTTTATGGCAAACAGGGACTACACGGCCCTGCTAAGGGGAATGGGAACACAGTGCCCACTTTGCGGATACTGTGGGGAACTGACCCCTTGGCGCAGAGGCTATCCCATAGCCTGGCCTGAGTGGTACTTCCAACTCAGGCCCTTTGCCTGTACCCATGAGACACGTGTTCCACTCTTGGCCATGACTTCCCACCTGCCCAGAGACTGCTGAACCCTGGACAGGAATTTCAGGCCAATGGCTGTTGGCCTCCCTTCAGCCAATGTCTACTCACAACACCGGCTACCCAGATTGCTGGTCCACAAGGGGAACCTTTTTCCAACCCATGGCCACCCGAATGAAATGCAGGCCTACCTTAGCCTGTATGCACACAATAATTAATAAAAAATAACGGCCAGGAATTCCGTGGTGATGTTACTATGAAATTCAAATTTATTCCTTGCTACAGTCTGTTTTTATAAACTAAATGACATCAGTTCCCAGGACCAATCATAAATCCCCCAACTCCGCGCCACTGTACACTCTTGCCCCACCCAGCATCATGCACCTAGGCCACTGTGATGGTTAATCCTGGGTGTCAACTTGACTGGACTAAGGAACAAATAAGAGAAAAAGGGTCTTCTGATTGGACCACCTCAACCCGGATGGCCCACCCCAAATGTGGGTGTTACCTTCTGCCGGCAGGCAGTATTTAAGGCCACGGCAGCGGGAGCTGGTCCCTTTTTCCTCCTGTGGCTTGCTTCTCTCATCTGGTGAGTTTGTCTTGCTGCTGTGATCAACCTTTCGGATCCCAGCGTGTACTGAGACTGGCAGATCTCCTGGAATCCATTCGGGCCTTCAGCACTAGACTGGGACTACTGGGAGGACATCCAGCCTTGCAGACTGAGCAGTTCCCTGGATTCCCAGTCTCTCCAGTTCGGTACTACTGTTGAGCTCCGTCACGTGAGCAAATCAATAAATTGTATATAGTTATATATTCATCCTGTTGCTTCTGTTTCTTTAGAGAACCCTGACTAATACAGCCACGTTGCTTGCTCCTCCTTGGGGCGGGGCCAGACCCTCAGCCACATGGTGCCCTGAGGCGTGCTAGCTGGAAGCTAGCCTACAATTTAAGCTAGATTTTCCCACAAAGGACAACTTTCAATGCTCATCTTAGTGAGTACTTGGCTGGGTTTGACACTGCCGATGGCTTTCTTCTTAAGAGACGGTCTCCATGTCCTTATGGTGTTGCTTGTTGGGCCGTACTCCCACTCTCGCTGTCTGGTCTTCTGGTTTTCGGTGCAGTCTGCTCCTCTCATCTCATGCTCACTCTGTGTTCTATCACTGTATGATCTCATCTAGTACTTCCTCAAAGACGACCTATATACCAATGCTACTAGTTTCAGTAGTATTTCTAGTTTCAGTTTCCGCTAAGTCCAAACTCATACTGAGTATCTAGGTTGACAGATCTAAGAGGCAGCAGAAAACCAATACATCAAATGTTGCTCTGGGACTGCTATCCCCACACACTGTAATGAAGCCTTTCTCGCCTCACTCAATAGTTCCATGTTTACTATGTATGCAAAAGTCACACTTCACAATGCCCTTTCTAGTCTATATCTATATTTCACTACTATTTCATGTATATCTAATTAACCACTAATTCTCATTTTCTGAACACCCAAAATGCACCCTGAAACTCCCCACTTTCTCCACCTTCACTGTCACACACCAAAGCCAATTTACTACCATTTTTATGGGCTTCTGCTAAAGGACCCCAGCTGACTAATTCTGTTCAGGAAATAGTCATTGAATTATTACTATGTGGTGGATTTTTCAGGTATTAGGGGTACATTATGAATAAAACATAAAAACACTTCTATCCTAAAACTGATTGGGTTTTAATGAATAGAGGGAGATAGCAAAGAAAATGAACAGCACGTGTGCAAATGTGTTAGATGAGGGGCTAAGTGCTGTAGAAGAGAAACATAAAAGAAAAAGAATAAGGGGTAAAGAAGATCCCTGGAGAAGTTGTACTTTTAAGCAAAATGATCATAAATATGCCACTTCAAAGAAGATATCTGTGTTAAGCTATGAAGTGGGTGAGAGAGTGTGATACACAGATCCTGGAAAAGAGTATGTGTGAACATCTTCCAGAGCAATGCTCACTCACTGCACACCAGAAGCATTATAGAAAACTCCTCCTTGGTAGAGAAGAGGAATGAGCAAAGTGGGAGTAGCCTGTGGGGTGAAGAGGGCAGGGCTAGGCAGACCATGTGTCGTGGTGTACACCGAGGGGGGAGACAAGCCACAGAAGAAATTTTATTTGGCTTGGTTTAGCTTTCCCAAAATTCAAAGAATTGGGTGTGGTGGTGAACACCTTTAATCTCAGCACTCAGGAGACAGATACAAATGATATCTGTGAGTTTAAGCCCAACCTGGTCTACATATCAAGTTCCAAGCCAGCTCTGGCTACAGGAAGACCTTGTTTCAGAAAGACCAAAAGAAAAAAAAAAAAAAGAATCTTAGTAGTCTTATATTTATAGAAGTCTTATAAAAATATTCAATATTCTAGAGAGTTCCTATAAAATGTTCATTTGGTTTCTCCAGTATTAGCATCCTCTGTTACCATGGCTCCTTTATCATGACTGAAAAAAGAACATTGATGTGTTACCACTAACTAAACTCTCAGCTGAATTCTTATTGTAGTAGTTCCCTCCAATAGCTTTTTTCTGCTCCAGGATTCTATCCAGGATAATTTATCATGCTTAGATGCCATGTGCATTTAGTGTCTTCAGACTTCCACTGTTTTTGATGACTTTGACATTTCTGAGATAGTGGCCAACATTTTGTATAATAGCCTTCCATTTATATTTGCCTATTTTTTTTCCCTGGCATTAGACTGGAGTAGTTCCACAGGGTTAGCTGGGTGTTTTAGGAAGAGAACAACTCACCACAGAATACATAAAGTTAGAATTAAAAAAATATATATAGCAACAGCACCCTTGAGAAATTATAAGGTACATTTGAAAAGAGATTAACGAGAAAATCTATGCCATAAAATATTAAATATTTAAAACAAAAATGCCCTGCAACACTGAATATTTGTTATTTTCTTTAACCTGACTGGCCAATGATTTGTCCCTGCATGAAAACCTACTTAAGGAAAAATTAGCTAACATTTCAAATTCAAGAGATAGAAAAAGAACTGAATCAAATGGAGAGAAGGAAAAAAATTTAAAAAATCAAATAAAATTAGAATTGATTGATAAGGCTACTACTTAAAAAAACAATAAAACAAAGAAATCTTTGGATTGAGAGAAAGAATAAGAATGGTGAGAAAGATGGGGTAAATAATATCAAGAAAAAATAATTTTAAAAATACACAGATATTTAAGAATAGTGATGGGCTAGGCTAGAGAGATAGCTCAGTGGTTAAGAGCACTGGCTGCTCTTTTGAAGGACCTGGATTCAGTTCCTAACACCCACATAGCAGCTGACAACCATCCATAACTCCAGTTCCAAGGGATCTGACTCCACCTTCTGGTCTCCACAGGCATTGCATGACATGGTGCGCTTACATGCATGTAAGGCAAAATATTCATGTATCTAAAATAAATATTAATTAATTAAAAATAAAATAGTGTTGAATGTGAATAACTCTATAAAAGCAGTTAAAATGACATAAAATGGATAATTTCCTACAGCAGAGCAAATGTTAAATTTGGATTCACAGTGCTCAAGATGACTAAGAAGACTCAGCTCATAAAAGCAATGAAAATTGGAATGATGGTCAACTGGACCTCATCCCCAAAGACCTAAATTTTTCCTGGAAAAATTCAAGGAAATATTTCCCATTATATTTTAATTATTTTTGAAAAACAGTAAATTTGCACACATCATCTTGCAAGGCTTGAACAATACACTGGGAGAAAACTGAAAAAGAATGAAAATGCATGCCTTTGTTCCAAAATACCAATATAACAACAAAATTATTCCTTTGCTGGTTTCACTTTAGGGGAATCTAAATTTATCTTTGTGCTTAATACAAATTCATCTTTGTGGTTAATAAAGGTTTAAGAAGGCTCTAATTTTAAATGCACAGAGAGCCAATATAACACACTCTATTGAGTCTCTCAGGGCTTCACCTGCAGTTGTAACTGTTATTTTTTTCAATTTTTTTATTTTTATTTTTTAACAATAAGTAATAAGTTATGAGTACAAGCATCCTTCATGTAGAACCAATTTGCAAGCAGCTATGCCCAAACCCACACAGCCCATGTCTCCCACCATCCAGCTGGTGGGGCTTTTATGTACAATCATGTTGATCAAATAAGCGTCCAGACTATGTTGCTGTAGTTTCACCATTCACCCCAATCACAGCCCTTACATTCTACCATGCCCCCTCTTCTGCAGATTGTTCCCTAGGCTTAGAAAAGGGGTACTGGTGGACGAGAAGTAAAACTGTCTACTTTCTCTGGAGATGTCGTTTGGGACTCTGACCAGTTCTGGCTCTTTCCTTTCATGGGTTGACAGTTTGTCCAGGTATAACCTCTCAATCCTACTCTCTAACAGTTGGCTCTAAGTTACAGATAGAGAATGATTTCATTACCATCATGTATTTCTTTGTTTTATGAAAAGGAGGCAAGAAGGTCTCTCATAAGACTTTGCGGCCCCTATAGGCAGGAATCAAGGTGTAAATTTCATTAAATTTACCCAAGCTGTATGTTGTTAATTTGGGAAGCAAACTTAATTCCTTAAGTTCAATTATCCTACAGGTAAAAGAGAATGTTGCAAGATGATACAACATAACACAGAAATTATAGAGAACATTTGTAGATGTTAATCCCAAGGTTATTATTATACAGATTTTAACTAGAACAAATGTGGACAACAATTTTTATGTCCATTTAACTTAGATGTATTACCATTTTTATTAAAACCTTTAAACCAATGTTGTTAAATATAGATATTTTTACTTTTACTGAGTCCTAAAATAACATGTAGTTTGTAGATAGAGTTGGGGCAAAGTTGGATACTTGTTAAACTCACATCAATTAAATATACATTAATCGAATATAGACCCGTGTCCCTCTCTCACCCCTCCCACCCCTCCAGTTTCACCATTTCAGTCAGTTTTTGATGCAGTCTTTCTTTTGTTGTTCTTTCCAATATGCATCCCTCCCCATAAGAAGTATTTTCAACTGGGTTATTGGTGCTAGCATCCACAGATGAGGGATACCATTCACCATTTGTTTTTCTGGGACTGTGTTACATCACTTAACATAATATCTTCTACTTTTATCCATTTACCTGCAAAGTTCATGATGTTATCTTTCTTTACCGTTGCATAGAACTCCATTGTGTACATGTACCACATTTTCTCTATCCATTTGTCAGTTGAGGGACATTTGGGTTGGCTCCAGCTTTTTGCTATTGTGAACAAAGCTGCAATAAATATAGCTGTGCATGTATTTTTGCAGTAAGATGAGTCTTGTGGGTACATACCCAGGAATGCTATGGCGGGGTCAAATGGCAAGCTCATTTTGAGTTTTCCAAGGGTTCTCCACACTACTTTCCACAGTGGCTGTACAAGTTTACATTCCCACCAATGGATGAGTGTTCCCCTTTCCCCACAACCTCTCCAGCACTTGGCATCATTTGTTTTCTTGATCCTAGCCAGTCTTATTGGAGTGAGATGATATCTTAAAGTGGTTTTAATTTGCATTTCCCTAATTATTAGTGATGTTGAACATTTTTTGAGCTGTTTCTCAGCCATCTCTAATTCTTCCTCTGTGAAGTCTCTATTCAGTTCTTTGTTCCATCTTTTGAGTGATTCATTTGTTTTCTTTTTTTTGTTTGTTTTTTGTATAGTTTGTATACTTTGGAAATCAATGCTTTGTCAAATGTGTCTGCAGTGAAGGTTTCCTCCCACTCTGTGGGTTTTCTCTGCACTTCCTTTATTGTTTCTTTTGATGTACAGAAGCTTTTGAGTTTGATGAGGTCCCATTTGTCAATTGTCAATCTTATTTCTTGTGCAGCTGCTGTCTGATTTAGGAAGTCTTTTCCTATGCCTATGTCTTGTAGTCTGCTGCCAAGTTTTTCTTATATTGCCTCCAGAGTTTTGGGTTTCAGATTGAGGTCTTTGATCCATCTGGAATTGACTTTTATACAGGGCGAGAGGTAGGCATTTAATTTCATTCTTTTACAGGTGGTGATCCAGTTTTGCCGACACCACTTGCTGAAGATGTTATCTTTCCTCCATTGTGTCTTCTTGGCCCCTTTATCAAATATGAGGTGGCTGAAATTATATGTGCTCAGGTTTGGATCTTCAGTTTTGTTCCATTGGTCAACTGGTCTGTTTTTGTACCAGTACTAAGCTGTTTTTATGACTATAGCCCTGTAGTATAGTTTGAAATCTGGTATAGAGATCCCCCCTGTATTGATCTTTTCATTCAGGGTTGTTTTGGCTATTCGGGGTCTTTTGTTTTTCCAAATGAAATTAAGGATTTTTTTTCCATGCCTGTGAAGAAACTCTTGGGGATTTTAATTGGGATTGCATTAAATCTGTACAAGAATTTGGGTAGAATGGACATTTTTACTATATTTATTTTCCCAATCCATGCACATGGGAGGTCTTTCCATCTTCTGATATCTTCTTCAATTTCCTTCTTCTGGGGTTTAAAATTTTTGTTGTAGAGATCCTTGGTGTCTTTGGTTAGGTTTGTTCCTAGGTATTTTATTGTTTTTGAGGCTATTTTGAGTGGGAAGGTCTTCTTGTATTCCTTCTTCAGTTGCTTGTTTTTGGTGTAAAGAAAGGCTACTGATGTTTCTAGATTTATTTTGTATCCTGCCACTTTACTGAAGCTGTTAATCATTTCTAGGAGTTTTCTGGTGGAGTTATTAGTATCCCTTAAGTA